>JASAMX010032119.1:0-14849 GCA_030248175.1 Microlaimidae sp. YZB2_3 | reverse complement strand
GGGAAAAGGAGCTATTTTTCCCCGGGCGTATGTTTAAACACAAAAGATGTAGACTAGTCTGAGATGGACATTATGTAGACTATAGGAAATTTGCATTTTTTTGGAAAGTTTCTTACTGACTAAAAATTTCTACCATATGATACTGATTCTTTTATACATTGAACTAATCACACAGTACTGTTGCATTTTGTTAGTCTGATGAAATTTCATTTGAAAAAATCATTCTCACAGCAATCTTTGACAAGCGCGAAATCACCACTTTTTCAATTAGAAGGATAACTCATGAGTTACCTCATGGAGATAACTCCATGAGGTGCTTCCACGCCACTGATAATTTCATTTATAATAAAAATAAAAAATAATAAGAAGAAAAAGATGAATTTAAATTACAAAATTCACCCACGTTGTTTAATTATAGTCAGCGTGGTGTAGTGCCCCTCCAGTGCCACCTAAAAATTCAATTATAATTTTTAAATAAAAAATAAGAATGAACATGAATTACAAAATTGACCCACGTTCTTTAATTATAGTTGGCGCAGTGGAGTGAGCTTAAGCCGCCGTGTGGCACTCCCGCACCACCAGTGATTGGAATTATACTTTCTAAACTTACTTAATAGATTTCCAAAAGCCTGTTTTTGGAATTTTGAACCAAGAAAATAATTTGTACATTTTTTGACAAAGTAATTTTTGAAAAACCAATAAATAATAAGTAATTGGTTAAAAACTAACAATTATTTGTTTAGATTACAAAAATTTTTATAAGTTATAAAGTAACAATAATTGTCTCGGTTCTAAAAATTACAATTAGAGTAAATTTAGAGAGTATTTTTTGAAATAAAAATAATAAAAAGAAGAAGACGAAAATGAAGATGAATTACAAATATTACCTGGTTCCCCATTTATAATAGGCGCGGTTCCGTTCGGCTAAATCGCAGTGGGCGCCCCTGCGCCTTCGATGATTGTAATTATTTTTTACATAAAAATCAGAAGAAGAAGGTGAACATAAATTAAAAATTTTATCCACGTCCTCTAATTTTAGTTGGCTCGGTGCCGCGAGACTAAATCGCCGCGTAAACGATAAAGTAATATTGATTTTAAGATATGAGCGTTAGAATAATAGTAATAAGTAGAAGAAGATGAATATGAATTACAAAATTTTCGCAAAGTTCTCTAATTATAGCTGCTGCGGTATTGTGGAGCTAAAATACCGCGTGGCATTTCCGCGCCACCAAAAATTGCAATTATTTGTTTGTTGTTTTTTTTTTAATAAAACTTTAAATTAATTTTTTCATCAGTAATGCAAGAATTAAAAAAAGTCCTTTGTTGTTTTGGATGTTTCCCGCGCAGTTGAAATAGATGGCGCTGGGAACTGGTGCAGTTTCTGCCACCAATTACAAACCGAGGACAGTCATCCACTGTTACGGTGCAATTTCTACGAGGGGCTGTCCGTTGTCTGCTCAGTACAATCCTTATCGTTGCCAAAAGGCTGTGGTGCCAATTGTGTGGTTGGCAGTTTTTATGTGACTATTTTTTTGATTCTTTTTTTTATTTTGATCAATAAATCGATTACAAGGACCTAAATCAAAAAAGTGTTTCATAAGAAAGTTGTGTAATTCTTTCTTCTTTCCAATGAGCCCATGTTTATTTTTGATCAATAAGTAACGAAGAAGGAATTTTAAGAATTGAGCGTTAGAATAATAATAATAATAAGAAGAAGAAGAAGAAGAAGAAGAAGAAAGAAGAAGAAGAAGAAGAAGAAGAAGAAGAAGAAAGAAGAAGAAAAAGAACAAGAAGAAAAAGAAAAAGAAGGAGAAGGAGAAGAAGAAGAAGAAGAAGAAAAAGAAGATGAAGAAGAAGAAAAAGAAGAAAAAGAAAAAGAAGAAGAAGAAGAAGAAAAAAAAGAAGAAGACGAAGAAGAGAAAGAAGAAGAAGAAGAAGACGAAGAAGAAGAAGAAAATAAAGAAGAAGAAGAAGAAGAAGAAGAAGGCTCTGAATTTCAAAATTTACCCACGTTTTCTAGATATGGTTAGCTCGTCACCGCGGGGCTAAATCGCCCCGTAGCGCTCCCGCCCCACCCATCATAACAACGGTATGTTAAATGCTAAAACTTTTTTTTTTTAATTAAAAAAAAACTTTTCTCGCGTGCAATAAATCTTCATGTGTAAATAATAAAGATTTGGTTCACGCAAACTTATTTTCATCTGGTTAAAATTTTAACCACCTTACGTAAACATGTTTAGTGTTTTGTGGCTATTTTTTGTTTTTCCGTTTTTACCAGAAATATGTAATTTTAAATTTTGAAACGAAACGACAATTTTGTTATGTTAGCTTTTGAATTTTATGGCAAGCTTAATCTTGTTTCCTTTGTGTATGGTATCATGATATTACAAAACAAATATAATATCATGAACACATATACAAAGAAAATTAAACTTATGCGTGTCAGATGCCAAATTTTAATTACAAGCAAATTATTTTCCTTTCTTTGCTAAATTTAAAATTTTTCTATATAAAGTCTCAAATCTAAAAATCTTTCATAATGTGCTCCTAATTTTTAGCAATTTCAAATTAATCTGTTTTGAATTATGAAAAAAGCCATTTTTATATGCTTGGTTTTGTTAATGTGGACAGTTTACTTTCAAGAAGTCAAAGCTGAAATACCAGAAAAATGGTGCAAAAAATTGGCTTATAAGGTATATTTTACTGGTTCAAAAAATAAAGCTAAATTAACAAATATAGACTGATATGCTTTCACTAATCTTACACCAATTTCAAAGTCAGCATATTACAACATATTAATTTTATCCCGAGTCTCAAACCAAAAATTTTCAGCCGCTAGCCACACAGAAGGAAAAAAATAAAATTTATGTAAGCTTTTTTTTAAATCCAACCGAAAAATTCAGTTTTAAAAAGAATTGATTAACAATTGCAGCAAAAATACTTCGCAATTAGGATAACTGACTAAAAATCGGCCAGCCTTAATTTCGGCCACCGGCTGTTATTTTTGCCATGCGCAAAATTATGAAATGAACTGCGAATGACTTAATGGATCATCATGTCATAATTTTGCGCATGGAAAAAACAACAGCCGGCGGCCGAAATTAAGGCTGGCCGAATTTAAGTCAATTACCCTTATTTTTTGATTGCATCGCAGTTTAACATTGAACTGCTCGCAGGCGTACTCCCGTTTACGGATTTTAGACGCGCCAATTGGCCTCAAAATCGCAAAAAATTTAAATTGCAACTATCACTTTATTTACGTTTTGACCAAAAATACTTTAAAAATGAAATTTTAGGGTTGATTTAAAAAAACATTCGTTCTTCGGGAAAATATCACGTGCAAGGAAACACGTGACACAATTTAATAATTATTGGTTATATTACAACTGAAGACTTATTTTTTATTTTTCTTGGCTTGTCATTTATTTTTTTATTTCTTCTTGGCGGGAAGCGGTACGCCTCTAATCTCAGCCTGAAAGACTTCAGCTTTAGTATTTTTATAATATTTTGTGTAATAAATATTTTATGTAATCAAGTTTTTTTTTCATTATCAGGCAAAAAAAAACACAAAAATATGAAACACAGCTATTATTGCTTAGTAAAATACAAACAATGTGATATTTTGGTTTTCATATTATTCTAATAATTATTCCAAGTTTTCTCCTACATAAAATCTTATTCTTGAGTCTCAAAAAAGTTATAAACTACAGAGACAAAAAAAATTTGGCCGCAAGCTTTTTAACCTTTTGGAATTCTTTCCGTTAAAAAACCGCAGAAAGGATTCGGCGTGAGTGCTGCAGTTTGTTAAACGGTGACGTGCAAAATCCCCATAACAGTTAAAATCACCATGGCAAAATTCACCATAACGTAGTGCAAATTCACCCTAACAATCAGAAATGCGTTTGCAAACTAAAATGCGTTAAAAACTTTTTAAAAATATTTTAATCATGAAAGCATTAAAAATGTTATAATTTTTTCCTAAGCCCAAGCAAACCCCTAAAATTAGGCTGAATTGTATCATGATAAATTTATTTGTATTTTCCAAGTGTCAAAATTCAAAGAAAATATTTCAAACGCATTATATTTATAGTGAATTGACACCACTCTATGGTGATTTTGAAATGTTTATGGTGAATTTGTCTATGGTGTTTTTATACGGGCCTGCTAAACTCCGCGTCGCCCGTTTCCGGCGCGAACTTTAACACAGTGAAGCACCGACGCAAAAGGCCTTCTGCGTATTTGCAGCGTTTTTTCGGATGAAAAAATCCCAAAGGATTAAACATAGACCTGAAAATTAAGTTTTAAAAAATAAAAAAAAAAAGATTATTAAAAAACAACAATCACTGTACAAACAATTTAAAATTAATCTCTAACTTATTTACAGAATTATTAAAGTTTGTTTTGCATAATATTAACATAATTTTAAAAACCAAATTATCATTTTTTGCAGTTAAAAGAAGAATTCTTTCAAATAAACGGGTTGGTGATTGGTCATTTTTCACTACCCGAAGGGATATTAAAAAATATTTCAAACTTTTGATCCTTAAATAATTCACTGGGAAAATCAAATAATCGAAAAAATGCACCACTAATTCACCGAATGATGACGCAATAGAATCGCTTTCAGCCAAATAAGCGTTGGAAAAATTTATCTCCAATGAACGTGAAGATATTCAATTTTTAGCTCCTCCCACTTAGCTTTCCAGTTCCCAAGGAGCAAAACATATAGCCACAAGTCACAAATCGTCGTTAGTACGCCAAAATGAGCAACAATTTGTATATAATATGTGTACCTGTGACTCATTTTAAGTTTAAAACGGGACCCCATTAACTGCAGAATGAGTCACAGTTACATGTACTTAATAATGACAATGGCTTATTTTGCCGTAGTAACGACGAAATAACACCTGCTATTTGGGGTCCTTAAAATTCTAACGTGCTATTATAAAATTTTAGATGGTTATATGGGGCCTGCGGCAGAATCCCTCGAAAACTTTTAAGCAGATTCGAAAAGAATACCTACACAGAGAATATAACCGACTGAAAATGCATGCAGTAAATGCGACTTTTCAGAGGGGTTTACTGCAAACTTACGGAGTTAAATGACAATTTTTAGGAAGAAATCAGTAAATAAACGTGTATCATAATAAACCTTTATGAAAAATAAACACGGATAGTAAACCGCATAGTGTTCCCAAACAAAACCTTAAAATCACCTTAAATATTTATTTAAAAAGAAAGTTTTTAAAATTAGAACATGGGCTTCAAAACTTTTTTTGATTTTTACTGATTTTTTAGAGCAAAAAGATGCTCTTTGTTTTTGTTTTACATAATTAATCACTTCACCCACCTAAAAATCTAAGATTAAAAAAAACAGCATAATTTTTTTCAAACCCGCAAAACCTTTATATTATATGTATTTAAATTCTATTATGTACAATTTTTGCACTTTATACTTTTTGCTTAGTTATTCAAACTTGTTATGTGTATCCCAAAACTTTTGTAAACCCGGTTTATTTTGAGCTCTTTAAAAATATTTGTTAATTATAAATACAACTTACAAATACTCAAAAAAACCATTTCGTTCTACCATCCAAAGTTTTTTAAAAATAATTTTTTTTATTTATTGCATATCGGAGCTAAACAATATTTAAAACTAAGAGCTTTTGGGTGTTTTATATGTATTTTTAGATAATTTAAGCCATCTCACTATTTGATTATTAAAATGCGAACTAATATACCAACTAAATATAATATACAAAAATACTAAATGTCTAATATTCTTTTATAGAACTTTTTCGGAAACCTTTAAAAATGGAAAAAAATAACGAGGTTTAACCTATTTCGATTAATAAGCAACGTAAAATTACTTCACAAAAAAGGACTAAAAAATAGAGCACTGAGTTTTTTTTTAGTTTACGCGTTGTAGTTAAGCCGTTCGCCATGTTAGGTATAATCCAGCACCCAGCATGATATTACAATAATTACACCTTGATGTGCGGTTTTGTACTAAATTACCCCTGGTCGTATGCTGAAGGTAAAATTCCACTTAAAGTTAATTTGAGATTAGCGATTGTCAACTCAGGGTAAACATAGTGGCAGTATCCATTCGATAATTTCATTTTAGAAATTTAACCCTTTCCGTAATTGCCTTTTCCTCGGTTACAACCGTGAAACGTTCGTGCGACCTATGTCATACTTCCGTGATACCTATTTTTTTGCGCAAGTAGTGCCCAATGAGCAAGCAAATCGAAATGGTAAAAGCGGTACTGTGGCAATATACAGATTTTTGTGACGGATACAGTGTATTACGTAGGATATTTCTTGTTGCAAAAACTTGCATATTGCTACCATACAGCTTTTACCATTTTAATTTGCTCGCTTACTGGACACTATTCGCGCACAAAAAATATTGTATGACGGAAGTAAAAAGTAGGTCATGCGAAGAGTTTACCGCGGTAAGGTTTACGTACGACATTAATCTCAGATTAAATTGTCATCAATCTAAGATTACTGAAAAAAAACCTCATTTTTTTAAACCACCTTTAGAGATGGTTTGAAAATTTACATAAATTAACAATTTAATCTCAAGTTAGTAACGATTTAATCTCAGATTAAATCTGTTTAAAACTAGATTTTTAAAACTAGATTATCTAATCGATACTGCCAGTATGGTTACTGTGTGTCCACAATCGCTAATTTCAGATTAACTTGAGGGTCCAATTAAACCTTCAACATAGGACCCCAGGATATACTTAAATGTTAACTATGATGTTTTTGTGTTTATTTAAGTTTACTTTTCGTATTATTTTACTACAATCTTTGATAAAAAACGTTCAGTGGCAAAAAAGCTTTACAGATACATTTTGGGAACCAATATATCAAAAATATTAATATATTTTCGATACAAGTGCGATGGATACAAGTGTTATTACGCTAAATTTAACGTAATAACACTTGTATCCATCGCATTTTTTATTCAGAGCATATGCTTTTTATACAAAATAGCTTTAATTGTACAATTTTAAGTTGTGATGTGCATATTTTCATAGCAGTATTAACTTGTATTTTTTTTTGTTTTCTATTTGTAATGAAATGAATAAAATAAAATGGAAATAAATAGATGATATTGTCACAAGTAATGCTTAGGTCATTTTCTTAACTTTTTAGAGTACAGCGAACTTGAAATTGTGAATAGTAAATCGAAAACTTAAAGCCATATATACTGAACCATTCAGTGCTGAAATTGATTTAGGGTCGATAAGCCTTTGGAACTTGGAGCTGGAACTTGGTGCCAAAAATAGGGAACTTGGAGCCGAAAGTCGGGAAGTTGGAGCCGAAAGTAAGAATCGCTAAAACGTTTACCTAAGCCTAAGCGAAACCTAAATCTAACCCCAAACCATTTTTTCTTAAAGGCTCCAAGTTCCCATTGCTCGTGGCTCCAAGTTTTTGAAAATTTCTCATGGCTCCAAGTTCCCTGCTTGTGACTCTAAAGACCCCCTACCGCTGAAGTTCCATACCACAGGAGTTGAAATTTAGGCTTCATGTTAAAAAAAGCAAGACATATTTTAAAAGTCTGTTAACGATTGTTTTGCCAAAAATATTTAACACAGAGAAACAATACGTCGAAAAATATGACTTTATAAATTATTCAGACAAATTTACCGCCTTAACTAAGGTGTGCGTTCTAGTTAGAACCCCAATGAACCTAATAGGACATTAATTCTTCTAATCTTGTCTTTAAAAAATTCCACCTTATAAATTATTTCACATAAAATACTTTATGAAATATTTTAGTTGTTTTTTTAAAAATAAATAGATCTCTTAGTTCTCTTAGTTTTATTATATTTACAAAATTTACGATTTATTTTTAATAAAATTCAAACTAACTAACTATTGCTCAGACACGTTACGTCCTAACTAGGGCGCACCCTAATTAGTACAGAAAAAGTGTATAAGCAATATCTTAAGTTATTTAATTGAAAAAAAAAACCTGAAAAAACCGTTTAATAAATATAAAACAAACTAATAATTGTTATAAAAAATGTGCCCCCCTCAACGTTTTTTTTCACAAATTATAAAAAATTTTAGAAAAAACTCGAGGTTTAATTTCGTGTCACGTCATTACACTTGTCATATCATCATTTTTTGGCTTCAAGTACCTATTCTAAGGTGGTTTAAAATCTTTGCGACGGTTTTAATGTTTTTGACTTGTGGTTTAGAGTACCTTTCACTTATTTTCTTTAGGAAATTACAATCTTTAAGCACAACTTTCAAACTTTAGCTCATAGCTTCTGCCATAAGTTCGTTTTAGGTTTAAGTTGAAAATATCAGTTTATGTTTTAAGTTTAAGTTTTAAGTTTCCAGTTCCAAATTCCAATTTATCGGCAAATCAAACCTAACTGACCTTGACGATTTTCTATATTGAATCGTCTATTTAACAATAAAACCATTTAAAATTTGTAGCAAAAACGGTTGAATATTGAAGATTATATACCATATTTTAACAATTATTTATCAAATTACTTGATTTATAACAAAATTGCAGTCTTTTAAGAGGCTAAAGTTGTCTAATTTTTTAAACTTTTTTTTAAAATGGCGGGAATTAAAAAAAAACTTATGCGTTCTATTTCATTTAAAAAAAAACTCGTCATAACCAAGCAATTTTAATTGGTCAGCTCATGTCTGCCATACAACTTACGAGGTCCGTCAGATATCATGGGTGGCGCGGGAGCGTCACGGGGCAATTTAGCCCCTCCGCGCCGATTTAGCCCCTCCGCGCCGGGCCAACCATAATTAGAGAACGATGGTAGATTTTTTTCTTCTTCTTCTTCTTTTTCTTGTTCTTCTTCTTTTTCTTCTTTTTTCTTTTTCTTTTTCGTTTTTTCTTCTTCTTCTTCTTCTTCTTCTTTTTCTTCTTCTTCTTTTTCTTCTTCTTCTTCTTCTTCTTCTTCTTCTTCTTCTTCTTCTTCTTCTTCTTATTATTATTATTCTAACGCTCAATTCTTAAAATCAATATTCCTCCTTCGTTACTGATTCATCAAAAATTAACATGGGCTCATTGGAAAGAAGAAAGAATTACGCAATTTTTTTAGGACCCACTTTTTTTTGGTTTAGGTCCTTGTTATCAATTTATTGATCAAAATAATAAACTTAAAAATAGCAAAATAAAAACTCCTAACCGCACAATAATAGTCTTTGTGCAACAATAAGGATTGTACAGAACAAACAGCACACAGCTCCTCAAAGAAATTGCACAATAACAGCATAGACGGCTGTGCTCGTTGCTATTGGTGGCGAAAGCCGCACAGCGTCATCTACTTCAACAGCGCCGGAAACCTTGAAAACACTAAAATATTTTTGTATGAAAAAATTAATTTAAAGTTTAAAAAAAAATTGCAAAACTAAAAATACGTTTTCTATTGATAATATTAAAACTGTTAAACATTATATTTCGGACACGGATTGATTATAAACATTTTTCATTGAGCAGCTAATACTATACTTTATTAGGTTACTTCTTTAATTTAATTCAAAAAAGTGGTAGACTAGCCTTGAAAATGCTCTAAAAATAGAGCAGGAAAAAGGGGCGATTTCTTACCGGGCGTGTGTTAAGACAGAAAAGATGAAGACTAGTTTGAGATGGACATTATGTGCACCATATGAAATTAATATTTGGTTTGGCCAGCTGCCCACTGAATAAAAATTTCTACCATACGATAATAATTTGTCTATACGTTGAACTAATTACACAACACTGTTGCATTTTTTAGTCTGATGAAATGACAATTAAAAAAATCATATTCACAGCAATGTTTGACAAGCGCGAAATCGCCACTTTTTCAAATTTATAGTTGTTTTTTACACATACAAATATAATCTTCTAATTGAAAAAGTGGCGATTTCGCACTTCTCAAACATTGCTGTGAGTATGACTTTTTTTTAATTGTCATTTTATCAGACTTAAATATGCAACAGTGCTGTGTAATTAGTTCAACCAAGAATACATATATATTATGTATTCTTGGTTCAACGTATAAACAAATTATTATCGTATGGTAGAAATTTTTATTCAGTGGTCAGCTGGCCAAATCAAATACAAATTTCTTATGGTGCACATAATGTCGATCTCAGACTAAAGTTAAACCAAACGTAGCTGCTACAGTTTACTCACGTGACTAATTTAGACTCGCCCACATGACTTTCATGTGGAGAAATTTTTTCGTTCACACAAAATCAACAATTTTTAGAAAATTCAATGCTTCTGTGCAAATTATAATTTATAAATTAAATGTTAAGGTTTCTCCTAGTAAACCAATTGCAGAATATAGTAAAAAAAAATTACGATTTTTACTTACATAAACTTTGTGAATTATTAGTATTATATTTTAGAATATCCAAATGACAAAAAATTAGACAAAGGGACAAAAAAACCAGGAAACAAATGATGTATTTGTTTTTAATTTATGTAAATGAAATTTGAAAATTATAAAAAAAATCTTTAAAAAATTTATTAAAATGAAAATTTGATTTCATGAGGGTCCGACTTTCATGGTTTCATGAGGGCTCCGCTTCGTTTTAGTCCCGCTTCGTTTTAGTCCCGGAAAAAAATCACTGCGAGCTTCGTTTCAGTCCCGCTTCGTTTTAGTCCCGCTTCGTTTTAGTCCCGCTTCGTTTTAGTCCCGCTTCGTTTTAGTCCCGCTTCGTTTGAGTCCCGCTTCGTTTTAGTCCTGGCGGAAAATGCGTTCATAAACTAGTTCCTGCTACGTTGCTTCGTTTCAGTCCCGGAAAAAACGCTGCAAGCTTCATTTCAGTCTTGGCGAAATATCCGCGGCGAAAAATCCGCGCAAGTCATTTTGCCGCAATATTTGGTTTTATACAAAGACCTTTGTACTACAATTTTCTAAGCTTATTTGATTCATTTTGCATTGATTTAAGAATTTTAGGATTTTTTCATTTATTTAAACTATTTTTGGTTTTTTAACCCGTTTAGTTTACTGTAATTAAAGGAACACTGTCACAAATCAAATTTCTATAACGCCCTAAATGGACCTCTTTTAATACAAAACCTTAATCTTAATGTGGACGTCAAAACTATTTTTAGTTTTTTGGCCGGTTTAGTTTATTGCAATTAAATAAGGACTGTCGCAAAACAAATTTCTATAATGTCCTGAATGGAGTACTCTTTTAATACAAAACTACTCTTTTAATCTTAATCTACCTCAAATTAAATATTTTGGTTTCTCCAGCCCAATTCAACAACATCCATAAATTTTAATTATATCGGTTCAGTAGCAAAAGAGTTGTATGATCCTGGCGTTACAGGAATTTGATTTATGGTATTACTTCTTTAAAAACCAAACAATAAATTTGGAAATACTTTTATATTTTATTTTTTCGGAAAGTTTTGTATTAATATTAGAAAATTCCTTTATTTTATATCTGCAACATTTTTATTATTATCGCATCCAAATACACAAAAGAAAACAATAAATTCAGAAACTATAATATAAAACATAGTAACGTTAATAAAATATTTTTTTCATTTAATTTGCTTTTATGTTACTAATTTGTTGGTATACGTTTTAACCAAAATTTTGTTTTACAATTAAATGTTTGTAAAAAATCTTAAAAATTAAAATTCACCTTTTCTATATTTGTGGTAAAATTTGAAATTTCTAGTTTTTGTGCACTTAAAATTTATTGTTTTGGTGGTAAATAATGCATTTAAAATTTCGCATGATTTTAAACTAAGGTGTGCTTTGGAACTACTGGATTACTAAATATTTTGATTAATTTTAAAATACGGGTATTCTAGTTAATCTACGACAAAGCCAAAAGATTAAATTAAAAATTTTGATCAAAATCAACTATAGGCATATTTTTCCAAAAAACGGCTGCACTGGACATTTAAAAACCACTCTCTGGAAAAAAACCACTTCCGAAAAAAAAACACTTTCAAAATAAAAATCACACTCTAATAAGACAGTTTTGTGAACATTTAAAAAATTACTCTCCCATTGTTTAACACAATTCTTGTTTCTTCTGTTTGATCCAAAAATAAGTTTAGACAAAATAAAATAATTTTACTTATTTTAAAATATTGGTTTTTATTATTCGAAACCTTTGATTGCTTATAAAACATTTCACAAACGAAATAAAAAAACTACACCGCAGTCGAGTTTTTTAAAGAAATGTCCTATTAATTTATTACTGTTCGAAATAAAGCAAAATTAAAAAAATAAAGTTTTCGCTACCTAAGGTTGTTTTTTGCAAAGTTTTATCAAAATTTATTTAGTATTAACTACATAATTTTTGTATATAAAATGCCCATTCTCTTGCAATAATTTTAGTTTATAATTTTAATTTCATTTTTTTAAAAGTTTTTTTAAAATTTGTAATTCCTTTTAAAATCTGTAGTTGTGCGCAATGCTTCTTAAATAGTCCCAGTGTGTTCGGTTTTCATAATCTTGAACGATGGCAGAATCTTTGTAAGTTTGAATATGGGGTTTGGCTGGGAGGCTGCAAATTTCTGATTATTTATTTTATGTTTCTTACCAGTTCCTGTTTAAAAAACATTTTTTTAAATTCATATGAACTAATAAGTCTAAATACGCAAACAAGAATTAAACTTTCAAAGCTAGATGTCACATCAGCTATATTTAAAGACTAAAAAAAAACAGAAATCACTAAAAAAATTTAAAAAAATTAATGCATACCATTTTTACAGTCTGCATAAAGCGAGATGGGTTTTTCCTTTTTGTTGCTCACTCCAAAGTAACTGAACTCTGGCAGGGGCGCGCATTCCCATTTCTTCCACTTGCGCTCCTCCTAAAAAGTAGTATTTACTTTAAGTCAAATATAAAAGACACACAAACACACGTAGACACGCACGCACGCACACAAATTTATCCATATTTAAAAACCAACCATACCCATGAAAAAGCCAAAAAATGTTGTGTGTATTTTAAATAATTTTTTATTTCATTACATAAATTTGATAATTTAAAAATTTCACATATAATATCTGAAAATGCTTGTATTTAAGCTGTCCCTAAGAAAATGCGAAAAGGGGGGGGTGGTGTGTTGTTGAGGAAAGTAAACGCTCTGCCTGTCGCCGTCGCCTTCGCGTTTTGCCTCGCGCGTGGGGCCCGCCCGCGCGGAGAAAAGTAAAAGAAATGTTACTGTCAGATGTTTAAAAAATTAAATTCAGATCATAGGGTCACTATTTTATAGTATTTAGCCTTTTTTTTTAAATTTTATCTTTAAATTCTAAATTTATTTATAGATTAAAATTGCAAAATTATTGGCAAAAAATTATTAACTTTTATGTCTGGTTTTTAAGAATCTGTTTTTAAGAATTTAAGCCAAATATACATTGATACATAGTCATTTAAAATACTAATGTGTGTTTACTCCGACTTTTATGCCGCGTATTTTACTGCTCTATTTTAACTTTTAATTCTATCAAGGATTTATTTCCTAAAACACTGCGTTTTTTTACTAATATTAGGGGAATTTCACAAAACAAACTTCCATATTACTCAGAACGGACTTCTTCTTTTTATAAAAGTGTCCAATTTGAATTTTATATTTTGCTTTTTAATACCCAGTCTTACAACATTTTCAAGCTTCAGCCCGAACGGCTAAGTATTAAAGTAAAGTTTTATATTTGGGTGATTTGAGTATTTGATTCGTGAAAGTACTCATTTAACTATTTTTTTAAATTTATAAACTACAGTCTGTCCGTGGTGAGTTTTAAGCCTGGTTCATACTTCCTCTAAAATTCCCAAAGTACAAAACAAAAACTCAAATTTTAGGTGTTTTAAAGGCGTTTTCATTGATATAAAAACGCAAAAAACGCTGCCAGAATGCCAAAAATCGAACTTTTTGTTTCTGTCTATTGGACACTTTGCACGAAGTATTTTCTAGGCTTTAGTGACTTTCCCGGAGCTCCGGAGCTCCGTCCTTTTTTTGTATAAATTTTATGAATAATTGAAAAGTAATTCCATAGATTTTTTTGTGAAAATCTTTTTTGTAAACTATTTTGTTAAACAATAAAAAGGATCATATAAAAGCAAATAGAATAGTTTTTTTAACATAAATGAAGCTAATATACATAAGTTTGAAATCGCTCATTTAATGGTTGGAGCTGCGGTGATATCTTCGTCTTAAATGGCCGGAGCTCCAGAGCATGATATTGGAGGTTCGGAACACATACATATATTTATATATATATAAAAGTGTGTTATTTCGTATTTTTTTACAACAACCGATGATCGAAATGAACGAAAATTTAAAATTCTTACAGTTTGTTTGATAGTAAGACAATCTCCCGGATTTTGGGGAAGGTATACTCAGAAAAGAAATACAAGAAAAGTAAGGCCTGTGTATCCCTCAAACCCCAATTCGTAGTGTTTAAAACTGGAACCCTCAAATTTTAATAAGAAATCCTGGGTATAACCAACAAAATTTTTAACAAACTAAATTTTGTTTCCAAACTTTACGGTCTCCAACGGCCCTAAAAACTACTTAAAATTGCTAATAAATTTTAAGTAATTTAGTTTTTCATGTTTTTTTTTGGATTTGCTTTGATGGATGAAACTCTGCATGAAATAAAACTCTTTTAATAAACGTTCTGTTCTGTTGTAACAACTCAATAAAAAATTTCTATGAACAAATAAAAACAAGAAGCTTTTATAATCTTTTTTTGGGCACATTAATTAAATTTAATTCAAAATCCTTCTTTTTAAACATACGTTAATTATTTATTAACACACGTGTTACGTAAAAAATAACATCCGGGGATTAAGAAAACAAAAACAACAGCTGGCTGTGCCTACTGAACT
>JASAMX010032118.1:0-16991 GCA_030248175.1 Microlaimidae sp. YZB2_3 | reverse complement strand
TTGTTGCAAAGGTTATGATGGAGATAACACTAATAATGCAACTTACAGAAACAATTAGAAAGAGTAATCATTATAATACAAAAATAATCATTATGATACATAACTGTCAAGAAATAAAAGATAAGATGAGCTGGACAAGTATACAGAATAAGTCACACAAGTAAAATAAAATGAAGAAAATTAAAAAAAATACAACAAATTTCATACGAGTATAATTAATCACATTTCTAAAATGTTTGGAATTAAAAACAATTTTCCGATTTTATAAAAAAAATTGTTAGGATATGAATTTACTCATAGTTTTTTATATAATTGCGAAAAATTGAGAGTGATTTAGCTGATACAACTTTTTGAGGTAAACTATTACAGACTGAAACAATCCTGTTATTATAAAAGTGTTTTGCTATGTCTAAACGAAAGCTATTTGATTCTAGTTTGAAACCATTTCCTCTTGTCCGATTAGAAGTATTGAAATTTACAAACTTTGAAACATCTATATCAACAAGATTATGAATCATTTTATAACATAGAATCAGATCATTGTGCATTCTGCGAGTGGAGAGCTTTTTTAAGTTTAATTCACTTAACCGGGTTTCATAATTTACATAGGGTAAACCGCATCTAAAATACAATTTCCGTGTAAACTTCCTTTGGATATTTTCCAAACGAGTTTTATCCATTTCAAGATGAGGATTCCAGACAAAAGTTTCAAATTCTAATAAAGGGCGTATAAAGGATTTGTATCCTTGAACTAGAGATTTGATGTTATTTGTTCGAAATACTCGATATAAAAGATACAGTCTACTATGGGCTTTTGCAGCAATTTTAGCACAATGTTCTGAAAACTTTAAGTTTGAAGACACAAACATACCTAAGTCACGAACAGTATTTTTACTTTCAATAAATACACCATTTAATTTATACTCATATCTTAAGTTTTTATTGCCTAGATGCATTACATTACATTTAGATAAAGCAATAGTCAACTGCCAGCTGTTAGCCCAAGTGCAGAAATTATCTAAACTTCTTTGAAAATTAGAAAAATTGTGTCTGTTATTTGTAATAGCATACAGTTTAGCATCGTCTGCAAATAGTTTTGCAGACGTTTCGGGACCTAAGCAGTCAGGCATGTCGTTAATGTACAGTAAAAACAGCAGAGGGCCTAGGACGCTGCCCTGAGGAACCCCGCTGGTGACTTGGATAAAATCCGAACAAATAAAATTGTCTGGAACACATGATTTGTCAGTTAAAATTACTTTTTGTCTTCAGTTGGATAAAAAACTAGACACCCAGTAAAACAATTCATAACCAAATCCGTATGACTTTAGTTTGTGCAAAAGTTTTGGATGGCTGACAGAGTCAAAGGCTTTTGAAAAATCAATGTATACTGTATCGACTGAATTTTTTTATCGATAGCCTTGACCCAGTCAGAAAGCAAGGAAAGCAACTGTAATCCTACTGATTTTTGTTTTAAAAAGCCATATTGATCAGGATGAATTAAGTTTTTAGATCTTAAATATTTTAATATTGCATCTACTATTACACTTTCTATTAATTTACAGCTAATACAGGTTAAAGTAATAGGTCTATAATTTTCTTTTAAACAACAACATCCTTTTTTTAAAATCGGTACTACAAACGCATCTTTCCAGAGAGAAGGAACCTCCCCACTTTCCATAGAAATTTCAAAAAGTTTAGCCAGGGGTGTAGCTAAGACCCCAGCTACATTTTTGAGATAAAAGGCCGGTATCCCATCAGGAGTGCACGATACTTTGTTTGGCAGTTTTTTAAGCTTTTTTTCAACAACACTTATAGGAAAAGAAACGGAAAAAAGTCCTTCATTTTCTTTGACCCTCATTGGAAACTGAGGTAAAACACCATTGTCACGTGTGAACACACTTGCAAAATATTTGTTAAAAATCGTACATTTTTCAAAATTATTATCTGTAAGTAAACCGTTTTCGTTTTTAATATGCCCAATTTCATGGTTTTGCGTTTTTAATTTTTTATTTGCAAATTTAAAAATTTTTGAGTGTCACAGCTGTTTAAAGTGTTATTTTCAAGATTATCATGAAATTTTTTAAGCGCGTCTTTATATTGCCTATCACAGTTTTTCCAACTTTGTTTTAAGTATGTGTTTACTTTTGAGCGCCTATACAATACTTTTTTACGATTTCTTAAAGCTAAAATATGACGAGGGTAATGGAACGCCTTAATTTTTATACACTTAATTGGTACAAATTTGTCGATAGTTTCCTTGTTTATAGCCACAAAAAAGTTGTATAAGTCATCAATATTGTTTGAGTTTGAAAAAATAAAAGCCCAATTAACATTTTTTAAATGATTGCATATATCATCATAATTTGCTGATTTAAAATCTCGAAAAAATTTTACATTATTTGTTTTGAAAAAGGGAGAAAACATGGTTTTGAATTCGACAACATTATGGTCGCAGGAAGCGGAAAAAGGTTCGCGCAAAGAAATATCACCTATTATTTTTCTTTCATTACACAGAAGCAAATCTAACAAATGACCACGGTTATGAGTAATAAAGTTTATGTATTGTCTGAGGCCATTTTCTACCACAGAATCTAAAAACAAATTATGCACAATATCTCCGTTGATTACGCTAAACATTTCCCAGTTTATAGACGGCAAATTGTAGTCACCAACAAAAATACAAGGAACACGACCACTGCACAACATTGCATTACATTTCGACATTAAGTTTACATAATTTATTTCTGATTCAATGCTGACAAAAGAGGATTTGGGAGGACGATATTGACATATTATTCTTAACTTTTCATTTTTTTGTCCAACAATATCTATAGCGATACTTTCTAAGTCATTAAAACTACCATTCATTGTAACTAAATTCGCTTTAAATTTGTTTTTAATCAAAATACATACCCCTCCGCCCCGTTTACTTGTTCGGTCCTTTCTAAAGACTCGTGTCCGGTACCCTCGTGTCCAGTACCCTCGTGTCCAGTACCCTCGTGTCCAGTACCCTCGTGTCCAGTACCCTCGTGTCCAGTACCCTCGTGTCCTAGAATCGTACCAACCACCAAAAATATGGACAACAAATTAGTTTTCGCTTAAAAAGCTAATTTAAGCTTATTTTTATCAGATTTATTTTTTAAGCCTAAGCAAAGTCTAAAAATCAAGCTAAATTGTATTATGAAGCATTTTTATCAAATTATCCCATTTTTAAAATTTTTTTCATAACTGAATTTTGAGACATTTTTAACCGGTTGCTATACATACAAAATCGGTGAGGACCAGAATAAAAGTAAAAATAGTTTTAGAACCGTCAAACTCTCGGCAATCTAACAAATATTCATTTATGTTGGTTCAAGCACTAATAAAAAAATTTTCTTAACGGTATAAAATATAGTTTTAAAAAAGCTCATTTTTGGCTCTAAAACACCAATTATTTTCTTAAAGAGTTGTTTAATCACTTTTTAATACCAAATATTGAGATCACAAGGTCGAAGGAATGGTAAAAGTGCACTATAACACTTTCACAACGTTCACTAAAATTTTGCACAAAAATATAATATGTTATTGATGGTGCCGCATCTGAATATCAGACCTGTGCACTGCCCCCCCCCGGGGTTTTATTGGGGGGGGGGCAATTAAAAACGGGGGAGGCACGGGGGGCAACTTTCTTGAAACGAGAGGGGGCAATAAAACGGGGGGCAAGCAGAGGAGAAAGAAAAAAAAGAGAAAAAAAGGAGAAAAAAGATGGGAAATGAGAAAAAAGGGACAAAAAAAGCGAAAATAATGTAAAAATAGGTCTAAAATGGCTTAATATACATTGAAATAGGCTAAAAACAGCAAAAAAAAATTGCGATTATGGCGTTATCATAGGTCAAAAATGGCGTCATAGTTTTAGGGTACTTTTTTATTTTTTGGCGGGGGAGGGGCAATAAAACAGGGAGGGCAAATCTTCCAATAAAACGGAGGGGGGAATTTTTAGGCCGTGCACAGGTCTGGAATATCACCATGATAATTGGCGCTTAATAGCCGTTCTCGAGATATTAAAGGGGGAATTCAAAATCCCCATACAAATTGCGATTTTTACCAATTTTTGACTATGGTTTTAGAAGGAACTTTTTTTAAAATATGGATTTTTAAGGACACATTTAAACTTTGGACTTGTCCGCAGTTTTTTTTTGTTTTAATTTAAAGTTTATTGCAAACCCACGGACATCCCAGTATGGACAGAAAACTACTCACATTGAAAAATCAATTTTAAAATTCTATTTAATGCAGCAATTGAATTTTTGCATATGAATATATGTTATTGATGGTGCCGAATCTGGTTATCTATCACCCTGATAATTAGCGTTTGATAGCCGTTCTCGAGATATTAAAGGGGGAGTTCAAAATTCCCCATACAATTACAAAACTGCGATTTTTACCGATTTTTAACCATAATGGCTTTAGAAAGATTTTTTTTCTAAGCCTAAGCCAAAACAAAGCCTAAGCCTAAGCAAAACCTAAGCCTAAGCAAACTCTAAGCCTAAACCTAAGCCTAGGCAAAAGCCTAAGCCTAAGCAAACCTAAGCCCAAGTCTGAACCTAAGCCTAAGCTAAGCAAAAGACTGAGCCTAAGCAAAATTTAAGCCTAAGCAAAAGTCTAAACCTAAGCGAAACCCAAACCTAAGCCTACAGCAAAACCTGAACCTACCTAAACAAAACCTAAAAATTAAGCAAAATTTTTTCATGATAAATTTTTATTCAACGTTGTGTTTTCATAAATTTAAAAAAAAACCATCATCACTTACGGGCAACATAATGGTATTTCAGACCTGTGCACGGTCTGGAAATGCCCCCCCGTTTTATTGGAGGATTTGCCCCCCCCCCGTTTTATTGCCCCCCCCCGCCAAAAAATGAAAAAGTACCCTAAAATTATGACGCCATTTTTGACCTATGATGACGCCATCATCGCGAATTTTTTGCAGTTTTTAGCCTATTTCAATGTATTTTAAGCCATTTTAGACTTATTTTTACCTTATTTTCGCTTTTTTTGTTCCTTTTTTCCCTTTTCCCTTCTTTTTTTCTCTTTTTTTCTCTTTTTTTTCTTTCCCCCCTGCTTTCCCCCCATTTTATTGCTCCCCCGTTTCAAAAAAATTGCCCCCCCTGCCCCCCCCCTTTTAAAATTTACCCCCCCCCCCGTTTTAACCCGGGGGGGGGGGCAGTGCACACGTCTGGTATTTTGTGTCAAAACTTCAAAATAACGTGATTTTTGATAAGAATTAATAAATAAATTAGATTAAGTGATTATGTATTAAGTTCTTTAGACAACTGAATTAATTTTTTTCCTTTTTTCACGTTTATTCAAAATTAATTAGTTTGTATGTATTACTTAATTGTTTTAATAGTTTTTTCTTAATTGATTATTTTTGGATAATTATTTAAAACATGGTTTCTTTAAAAGTGTACACTACGTAATAGTTTAGCATGAAGTAATAAATAATATTGCACATCATTATATCAAAACTTGTTTCAAAAGTATTAACATATGTTAGAGAGCATGAACAATCGTATTGTAATTAACGTTACAAACATATGATATACATTCTCATAGTAATTTAGCATTAAAAACGTTTGTTTTATTTTTTTAATTAGGATCACGAGTGTTATAGACTAACATAGTTCAAAAAGTATTGTTTTGCCCAATAAAATCAACTATGATAGTGATTCAAGAAAAGAAAAGAGCTTAGGTAATTTTATTGATATTGCTTTAAATTTTTGTTTAAAAAGGATTGCTATTCCACCAACGCCTTATTGGGTCTGTCCCTTTTTATTATACAATAATTAGAGTTTTGTGTTAAAAAAGCATCGGTTAATGATGCGTCCCCCCCAAGTTTCTGTAATGAATATGGCGTCAAAGTTATCGAGTTTTAACAATGCACTAAGTTCACTAATTTTGTTTTTGAGGCTTAGAGCGTTAAATAATTTGCAAACGAACTGGTCAGAACCACAGTACAGCTCTTGTCCTATTTCGATATCAAGCTTTTAGCTGCGATCCTGTTAGATGATCGACAAACAGGGGCTGACTTCTCTTTCTTCAAAACACTCCAATTGTAGGGGCTGTTTCCTGATCTTAGTACAAAGAATTCATCGGATCCGGCTTGATAATTCCTACGATCGCGCGTTTTGGTAGAGCTTAGAAATGCTTAGTTGAAGGAAATTTCTTAAATTGGATTAGTGCATTTTTAACTAACAGGACATTAAAAGTAGTTATCAATAATTCCATTTCCTCTTCATATAAAGTAACCAGTTCTGTTTCACAAGGTTCAGTTTTGGGTCCACTCCTGTTTTTGATTTTTATTAATGATATTTTTGATTGTGTAAAAAACTCTAAAATTAAATTATTTGCAGATGATGCAAAGATTTATACAGATTATTTTCCTAATGACAAACTTTCTATGAATTTCCAAGTTCAAAATCTGCAGCAAGATCTTGAAAAAATTGTTGAGTGGTCAAAAACCTGGCAACTAAACCTTGCAGAAGATAAGTGCGAAACTTTTTATATTGGGACTGTAACTAACACCTGTGGCTATAATTATCAAGTGAATAATAAAATTTTAAATCAAGCTACAACAGTAAAAGATCTAGGTATTTATATGTCCTGTAATTTAAAATTCTCAAAACACTGTCAAAAAATAGCAGAAAGTGCTCTTCTTAGATCTGCCTTAATCTTTCGTACTTTCACAGCTAAATCTGTCAAAAACTTAATGCAAGCATACAAGTCTTACATAAGGCCATTACTTGAGTATGGCAGTGTAATCTGGAATCCTTATTTAATCAAGGATTGCAACTTAATAGAAAAAGTGCAAAAATATTACACAAGAAGATTATTCAAGTGCTGTGGTCTTGGTTACACTAACTATGAAAATCGTTTAGCTTTTCTAAAACTTGAAAAACTCTCTGACAGAAGAAATAAAACCGATTTATGTGAAGTATATAAAATAATCAATGGAAAATCTAGCCTCCTTGCAGAAAACCTTTTTTCTTTTAATACTAACCCAACACGAGGTCATCCATTTAAACTACAAGTTGATGATAGCAGAATTGATGCAAGAAAATATTGTTTCCCTAATCGAGTAATTAGTAACTGGAACACTCTTAGTGCCTCCCAGGTTACCTCTAAATCGGTCAGTATATTTAGAAAATCGTTAAATTAGCTGCAACGTCATAATATTTGTAGTGATAAGCTCAAATTCCGCCCAGTTTTTTTTTTCTCTAAATTAATCATTTTTATAAACTCTGTGCACAAGCAATAACATTTTGGTACAAAGTAATGACCTGCTCAGTATCAGTGCTGAAGTCAAAGCAAAGCTTCAGCCTTCTGAGCAGTTTTTAGCAATAATATCATAATTAACGCTTTCATGAAGAACTATATTGCTTGAGGATCGCACACATTACTTTTGTATCTTTTTGTAATTATTGATCTGGAATGTTTTCTTTAACAAAAAATAATAACCTCTTTATTTTTGGATACATTTAAATCATGGGGTCTCCCAACAGTAATGCGTTATTATTATTATTTTTATTGTCTTTTATTTATATTTTGTAACCATTTACTAATAGGTACTAGTTGTTATATATACTGTGGTGTTTGTGATAAAAAAAATTTATACTTAATATTGTGTTTGTGTGTGATATCTTTTATTTTTATTATTTGTTGTGTTCTTTTTGAAAACATTTTGCTAAAATAAATTTCTTTCTTTCTTTCTTTCTTGCACTGGCGTTCAAAATACTTGTATGAAAGGCGCAGGTACACACGAGCAAATTTCTGTGAAGACAAAAGGCGTTTTGCGTTAGCCAGGGTAGCGTTTCGGTGTGCTGAGCGATCAAATCGGATTTTTAGCAATCGAGGAGAAGATTGGTCTGCTTTTGGATCTCCAAGCCGAAAAACCTCAGATATTGGTGGAGGAGGCATCTTGGGCAGAAATATAGCATTCAAGAGCTCGAGAAAAGCAGTTGTTATCGTCGCCAGTTTCTGGAAGACCTCTTACGACTATATTTTGTATTGTCTTGTTGGCGCTGGGGCTTCAACACCTGGGAAGTGACAGATTCAGCAATTCTTTCTTCTATGGGTTTTTGAGTGGTCTTATTTTTCTTTCTTGGTACTAGGGTGAACGTGAAACCAGTAGAATTGGACTGATCTTTTTCTTCATCGGTGATATTTTCGATCGGAAAAGCTTCATCTTTAGTTGTTTCAAGAATTTCGATTTTTTTTTAAAACGGAGTCAAGCTTTTTAAACATGGATGTTATATCCGCTTCTTTTTTTAAAATTGCTTGCATACCCCGCATCAAGGTATCGCCACTTTCAAACGACTAAATTTATCAGCGGTTAGACCTGTGCATGTTGGATGAAAAAATCTGCTGTCGCAAAACTCACATTTCACGGCTTCAGTGACGTCATTTATGGACGTGTCGCAAAAGGAGCACAAAACCATAACTGGAATCTAATAAGATGCAGGTTACACTTACAAAAGCGTATTGTAGCAAGGGGAACCCTGACACTTTGTTTTCAGAAATTGTTCAAAGATCAAAGGATTTAATTATTTTGAAATTTTGTTGATATTACAAGATTTAGAGCAAAAATAGTTTTATTGAGACAAGCAATAAAGTTAAAAAACAATAATGTCAGTTTACTGATTGGAGTTTAATTTCGAAGTTTTCACAAATTTGTAGTGAATTTTGGGTTATTTTTTTGGATTAATTTCGGCAAATAATTAAAGAGATGAGAGAAAAACAGACTTTAATCTATTTCAAAAAATGACGTATTATACGGTAGTATAATACGTCATTTTAATATACGGTAGTAAGCGAAAAAAAACCACCACTACGTTCTGCAGCTACGAGTATTTTACCTATGGAATGATTTTTGCAAAAGTTATTATTGCTGAAAAGATTCTTTCCGAAGATAATTATCCCGTGTTTCTTCCTAGAGCCAAACAGTGGACGTTATGAAAAATCGACAAAAGAGACGCACAGCGGGATTGAAATAAACCATAGTTTTATAATTTAAACACAACTTACTAATGATTTTTCTAAAAACCAAAAATAAAGTTTTAAAATGAGTCTTTTTCTGATTCCTCAATGGGTGAATTAAACAACTCTATGGTTTAAAAAACTCAATATGTAAAATAATACTTAATGTAAAAGTGAAGTGGCTTTAAAACTAATTTAAATTTAGATTTACATAATCTTTTCTAAACTTATGCAAAATTCAAAACTCAAGCTAAATTGTATTATAATGTATTAAAAAATTTTAGTTTTTTACAAATAAGGTGATACAGAAATACAGAAATGATGTGGACTAAAAAATTTTTAGATGGACATATTTTACTAAACAAAAAGGTAGTAGGTTTGTTAAAAGTTACTTTTAGTTTTACACTTAAAGTAATAAAAGTAACGGATTTTGGATTACTTTTACTTTTACTCGATTCGATTTTCGAAATTTCAGGGGTAAGGTTATTACAAAAAAATCATAAAATTTAAAACAAAAAGCTTGACTCCGCACCGCACGTTCAACGGATTTTAAGCCATTTTAGACCTATTTTTACTTTAATTTTGATTCTTTTGTCTCTTTTTTCGTTTTTTTTTCTTCTTTTTCTCTTCCCCCCCCGGTTTATATTGGGTTCCTGGAAATCTCGTTTCTTACATTACGTCTTTCAACATCTCGTCTTCTATATTTCGTCTTTGAAAAGCTCGTCTTTTGAACATCTCATTTTCGAAAAGCTCATCTAATGAGTGCAATTTCGTAAAAGTACTTTTCAAAAAACCAGTTTAACTTATTTTTCGACTAAAACAATTTATTAAAAAACCTTCTTTTTTTAAGCGTAAGCAAGAACCTAAAATCAAGCAAAATTTTACCATGGTAAACTTTCATTAACCCCTGTGATTGCGTTTTCCCCGTTAAAGAGGGTTTTTGTAAATGTATTAATTCCGTATTTTCGCTGGTATCGCGTGACTGCCTTTTCCCGGTATCCGGAAGTTTCTTCCTTTACATGTCGTCTTCGGAAAGCTCGTCTTTTAAACATTTCGTCTTCGGTAATTTTTGGATGCGATTTTATAAACGCATTTCAACCAGGCGAGTTTCCGCCCAAACCATAAAGTTTTGCTTGTTTTTTAGGTTTCGCTTAGGCTTATAAAAATAATAAGGTTTTTACTCTTCAATTCAAAAAGCAAATTATTAAATACAAATTTACTAGAATAAAGTTTTACTGGGAGAGAATAAAACCCGGGCGAAAAGTCCCGGGCAGCCGGGCGGCCGGGCAATAGCAGGGGATAAAACCCGGGTGGTTTAAAAAAATCGTATTTAAATGTACACTCGATCAGAAATTAAGTTATAAAACTGAAGTTTAGTTGTTTTACTACATTTGGGCCAAATTTTATGGATAAAACTTTTTATTTCAGCGAAAATTAAATAAAAATATTTTTATGGCATTGTGCCAATGGCATCTGAAACTATAAAACCCGGGCGAAGGTGATCTTTAGAAACGGTGGGACATCGCGAGGATAAACACCGGGCGGTCAATTTTTTTTATTCTAAAAAATTTATTGAACAATAAACACAGCTGAATTAATCGTTTGCGAATTCGTGGGGGTTCTAACTTGCTTTTACACAAAGATTTTTTTCAAACAATTTAAAAAAAGTAGCTTTAAATTGGTTTTAAACTTTGCCCGGTTTTTCTTTAAGGATCGCCCGGCTTTTATCTTTTTGAACTTGTTTTGGCACATAGCCATAAAAATAACTATCTAATATTTTTGCTAAAAAAAATTATTTTTAAATACAAAAAGCAAGTTAGAGCCTCAAAGAATTCGCAAACAATTAATTTAGCAGTGTTATATTGTTCAATAAATGTTTTAAAATAAAAAATTGACCGCCCGGCTTTTATCCTCGCGATGTCTCACCCTTTCTAAAGATCACCTTCGCCCGGGTTTTATGCTCTGGGATGCCATTGGCACAATGCCATAAAAATATTTTTATTTAAATTTCGCTAAAATAAAAAGTTTTAGCCATAAAATTTGGCCCAAATGTAGTAAAACAACTAAACTTAATTTTTATAACTTAATTTCTGGTCAAATGTACATTTAAATACGATTTTTTTAAACCACCCGGGTTTTATCCCCTGCTATTGCCCGGCCGCCCGGCTGCCCGGGACTTTTCGCCCGGGTTTTATTCTCTCCCAGTTTTACTTAATTTTCAGGTTTCGCTTAGGCTTAGGCTACAGTTTTTCAAAACAAATTATTAAATAAAAGTTTATTATGGTAAAATTTGGCTTGATTTTTAAGTTTTGCTTAGGCTTAGGAAAAAAAATGTTTTTGACCCATTGTTTAAATCGCAAAATACGAGAAACTCGTTTTTTAGAAAGTACGTGTACAAAATCGCATCTAAAAAACGAGTTTTCCAAAGACAAAATAAAAGAACTTTTGTAGCGGCTTTTGATTTTGTAAATTTATTTTTTAGCAAATATTACTGTAGACTTTGCTTCAAGACCCACTTTTCCAATTAAATTGAAAAATTTAAAAGACGTAACGTTTAAAAGATGTTAAAAGACGTAACGTAGAAGACGAAATTTCCGGGAACTCCATTTCCCCCCGGTGCAGACCTTTGCGTTAATACCAATGCGGCGCGAAGCGCCGCATTTTGCGCCGCGAAGCGGCGCCAGGCGGACGCCAAGCGTCCTCCGGGGGTTCTGGGGGGTGGCCCCCCAGCCGCCGGAGGCGAAATTTTTTGATTTATCATTAAAAATGATCAAAATTAGGGCTTAATAAATACATATTTACATTGAATTCAAGGCAGCCAGGCCGGCAGAATCCACTTTTGGCATACCCCAAGAAAGAAGGTAGGGAGAAGGAGGGTTCATAATGAAGTTACCTTCGCTTTTACCTCCCACCACCCCCCTGGACCTACCTCATCTTCCTTATTTTTCACCCCAGCCAACCCAGAAAGGGGGGCCATGGCCCCCCTGGCACAGGGCCTGATTAGCTCCATTTGTTATGTAAATGTTTTAATATTACTTGTATGTTGTTTTACTACTGTTTGCAAACGCATTTTTCATTTCGGCTTTAAAGTCCCTGCTGCGGCTCTAAAGTCCCCAGGTCCGGCTCTAAAGTCCCGGCTCTAAAGTCCCTCGGCTCTAAAGTCCCCAAACCCTAGCTAACGGCAAACTGGGAAGTACACCGACACCGTCCACCAACACCGACCGAATTCTACCGTAATTTTATTTGAATTTTTAGGTTTTGCTTAGGCTTAGAAATAATAAATTGCAGCAAAGGTGATCGGTGTCGGTGGACGGTGTCGGTGTACTTTTCAGTTTGCCTAGCTAACTGCGCAGCGCCAAGGACTAGAAGTCCATGGCAGCGCAGTTAAAATATTTTTTATAACAAACATTTTGTTTTTAATTTTTAAAATACTTATAATATTTGTTTATATAATTCAATATAATTAACGTTAAATACAACATATAGCACAACTTATTACTTATTTAAACTATATTTGACGGTGCAAGTCCCATCATACGCGTCACAAAAATCGGTTTAAAAACTCACTTGATAAAAAGTGGTGAAAAACATGTTTCTAGGTCAACTTTAAATATGTGTTCTCATTTTCGGGCATTAAAAACGGATTAAACTACTAATAAAGGAAATAAATGATGTTTTGTAGCCTAAAACCATCTTTTTTTCAAGGTACTTATTATGCTGTTTGTTAAAAAAAATTTAATCCAAAAAATTTATAAACAAAAATTAATATTTTTTGCCTTTCAAAAAGTCTGACGGATCTAAATATACTTTTACTATTATTCCGGTGCTTACCGATTTCGCATAGTGTAAGGCAACCATTTAAAAACATAGATCAGAACGGTCCGGGAAGCTAGTGGGTAAATCCAATTTTAGTTACCTGGGGTAAATCCAATTTTGAATCCTAGGAGGGGTTCCCCCCTAGCTTTTTAGAGAGGGTTGACCCGGGGTGCGAAATTTTGATATTAAAGTTGTTCTACCGCGGGATTCTAGGAAATTTGAACGCCAGCACTTGATCGCCGAGCATTTGACCGCCAGCATTAGAACGCCGCGCACTTGAACGCCGAACATTAGACCGCCGAGCATTAGACCGCCGCAGTACGCGTTGCTTTAAAAAGGACGTTAAAACTCCCCGCCAAGGTTGTATAAACTCCCCCAAAAATAAAAAAAACTCAATAGAATATAAACAATGGTTTTAATATAATATTTAAACAAAGCAATGTTGTTTTAACAATAAAAGATAAGTCACAAATTTAGTGAAAAAAAAGTCAGAAAAAACTTAGTGAACGGTGAGTTCTTTAATAATATAAACCTGTTTTTCCTGAGCCTAAGCGAAACCTAAAAATCAAACCAAATTTTTATGATAAATTTATATTTAATGGTGTTTTTTTAAGATAATTATTTTTTTCCTGAGCCTAAGCAAAACCTAAAAATTAAACAAAAAGTTTCTACTGAATATTTTGTTTTGCAAAGACAAAAAAAACTAAAACTTTTTTGCATTTTTGTGAATTTATACTAGTAATGTGTTGATATAATTCTCTGCAGGTGGCGGAAATTAAAAATTTGCATAAATTTATATGGAATACTGCGGCGGTCTAATGCTCGGCGGTCTAATGCTCGGCGTTCAAGTGCGCGGCGTTCTAATGCTGGCGGTCAAATGCTCGGCGATCAAGTGCTGGCGTTCAAATTTCCGGACACCTACCGCGGTGACGTTAGCATCCAAGGTTGCTACAGCATCCACGGTTTCAAGGACTACTGCCCGGATTGTGGAACAAACACATTTTATTAAGACAATAAATACATTCTAAATATTTGAACTAAAATACAACAAAAATGTGTAAAATTTTATAAGCAAATATCTAAAAACAAAAAATATATTATTTTTTTAATTATTTAAGTTTTAAAGCATCTTACACCAATTCTTTTAAAAACACGTTTAGCACTAAATATTGCCACAGCGGCGGTCCTTAAAACCGTGGCTAACGGTAATTCCCATGGACCATGGACCAACTTGGACCCAACATGGACCCGCCCATGAGGGGTGAAAGACTCACTTTTAAAACTTTTAAACGGCTTAGGCTTAGGCTTAGAATAACACTAAGCCTAAGCCTGAGCCCGAGCCTGAGGTGCATTAACAACTTTACATTGTTTTGTAATGTTAAAGTGAGTCTTTCACCCCTCATGGGCGGGTCCATGTTGGGTCCAAGTTGGTCCATGGTCCATGGGAATTACCGTTAGCCAAAACCGTGGATGCTGAAAGTACAGACTACTTGCTAAACATGGACACTGCTGCATCCACTCTTTCAAGGACTACCGCTGACAAATGGATGCTTCAGTTATTAAGTATCGTACAACTCTAGCAGATCGGTGGTGTATTTATTTTGCTCCGTAAAAATCACCGTTTTATTGTCACTTTCTGAACGATCCATGGCAATTTTGGTATTACTGTAAACTACACAATTTTCTCTATTACTGTAGTTTATATAACTCATTGTTCACCACAGCTGTAGTCAAAAATTTAGATATATTTTTAAAACTTTTCACAATTTTGTATTATTTTTGACGAAACAGCCCAATATTTGTGACCCAAGACGACACTAATTTCTGATTGCCTGTAAGGATTAACGAAGAGACACTACTTAATTCCATAATTGTTCCTCCCATGGCTTCCAATAATTGCGCTATCTTTTCTTCTGAAATTGGTGCGCGCACTAATTATGGAACATGCGGAATTTGCCTAAAAAACTTTCATATCTTGTGCAACGGACTTTCAGTAACAGAATATAAAAAGTCGAAGCTGAAAATTCCATGTGGCTACTGCTATGACCAATTGGCCGCGGTCGTTAAGGAATTCGCAGCATTTAAAATGGAAACAGCAGCTCGGCTTGACATACTCGAACATTCACAGAAAAAACCAGCCAACAACACTTTAGCTATCGACCTGTAACATATCCCCTTCGAACTATTCGGGAAACAGGTTTAGGAACAAATCGCTCGTCACGAAAACTCTAAGTATATAGTGCTCAAAGGTTACCCTAACCCGGAAGGGGATTATGTTGAAGAACTTCTCAGTGTCCAGGAGTTTGTAAAAGCCTGTTTTGACGACCCTAAACAGGCTCCGGAGGTCAAGAAAGTTTTTTGATTGGGCAAACGGAATGATGAATATCCTCGTTTATTCAATCTCTGTTTCCAAAGATCGAAAGAGCGATCAGAAATTCTTACGCGGAGCAAAAATCTGCGGAATTCTCATGACTACAATGCTTATTTCTTGCGTCCATCCTCCACCTAGTCCGAACGCCAGCGAATCCGTTCTTTGTACAAAGAACAAGAAGGTAAAGAAATTCCTGCTGACTGGTTCGTTAAACGTTCGGGACCTTCACCAGACACTTGGAATTTGGCCCACCGCATTTCTACTCGCCGTCATTCCGCCCGCCGAACATCCCAGAATAAGGAATAGGACAGTCGTGCAGATCAGCCTGGTTGTATAAGAGGTATTTTGTTTAACGCTCGAAGTATCGTTAATAAATTAAATGAATTGCGAGCTTTGCAGGAGTCTGAGCTTATAGATGTTATCTGTATAACCGAATCTTGGCTCAACTCAAACACGCCTGATACCCTAATTAACGGTTCGGGAAAATATACAGTTTTTCGAAAAGATCGCGATTCCCACGGCGGTGGAGTAGCGATTTTAGTTCAATCAAACATTAAATCATGCGAAGTCCAATTCAGTGATTTGTACAAAGACTTAGAATGTATAGCGGTAGATTTGTATGGAAATAACCAGTTATGTCTTCGATTAGTGTGGCAATATAGACCTCCAAATGACCATAGGATGGACACAGCTAATTTGTTTCTAGTTTAAATTTTGACCTTAGTAATATTGCATATTGAGTAGTTCTTTTGGGGGACTTTAACATGCCTAGTGTTAACTGGTAAATTCCGTGCGCTCTTATTCATAACTATACTTTGAACGTATTTGTAGATAGCGTTGCTGAGTGCGGATTTAAACAGCTTGTAAATTTTCCCACCCACAAGCTTGGTAACTGCCTAGATCTTTTGTTTTGCAATGTCAGTAATTTTGTTAGCGACATTTATGCGTCAGAACCACTTAACCAATGTTGTGATCATATTTCTATATCATTTACCTTTAATATTTCAATTAAAAAACCATCCTGTAAAAAAACGTAAAATTTTAGACTTTAAAAATGACAATTGCAAAAAACTTAAAGAAGATTTAAGCAATGCAAACTGGGCTAAATTATTTACGGACTCTCATAGCGTAGATGAGTTGTACACAGCATTCCTTAATATTAACCAGGAATGCATTTCAAAATGTGTGCCCACTAAAACTATTGTAATAAAAAAACTGTATTATCATTCAAACTTGAAACGTTTAAAGCTAAGAAAAAAATTATATAAAAAAGTCTCAGTTATCTGCCAGCAATTATAATTTATATAAAAATACTTGTAAATTTTAAAAATCCGAACTAAAACATTTTTTTGTTAATAAGGAACTTAAAATAATCAATAGCGGAAATCTTAGGTCTTTTTACAAATTTGCCGGTTCAAATATAAAAGGGCAAAATTCAAAAATTGGGGCACTAAAAAACAAACAGAATGATTGATAATCATTGATAATGATTTAAAATGTAAGTTTTTTAATGAGTTTTTTGTGTCGGTTTATGTAAATGATAATGGGGTAATACTAGACTTTCCAGATAGGGTTCTTAAACATATCGGAATTAACACGGTGTTTTTTCCAGTTAATATAGTAGCCAAAAAATTTGCTAAATTGCCTTCAAAACTTACCTCAGGCCCTAATGGAATCTCTTCATATTACCTTAAACAAATCAGTAGAGTGATTGCTATACCGTTAGCACGAATTTTTGAAATATTAATGCAGGAGGGAAAGCAACCTTTCATTTGGAATGATGCGGACC
>JASAMX010032114.1:0-10395 GCA_030248175.1 Microlaimidae sp. YZB2_3 | reverse complement strand
TAATAAAAAATAAAAGAAAAAATTCTCTGGAAACGTGTAAAAATCATACTCATTCTCACAAACAAAATTTATTCTCCTATTTTGTTTATATTCATAAACTACACCATACTATACTAAATATATTTTGACATAAATGTAGCCGCCGCCGCTATTGTTTTTTTGTTGTTATGTTGTTAATTTTCTATTTTTACCACTTAATAATTTAAAATAAATGGACGATAATTCGAGATTATTTTAAGTTCTTTTAAAAATGTTTAAACGTTTTTAAAATAATTCAAGCGAGGGTTTAAAAAGTTTAAACTTAAAAATAAACCTTCAAATAACAGATGAATTTTCGAAAACGTGTACAAAATCAGCTTTATTCCCAAAGTTTTTTGAATCGTTAAAATAAATAAAATAAAAACTCTTTTCGGTATGTTTGTGACCAAAATGAAGATTTTTGACTGTTTTTTATAAACACTATAACTTACAAATTCAACTTATTCAGGAGGTAAGTACAGTAATCTTAAACAATTTTGAAATCACTTTAAAAAATTTTTAAAGATGTTTTAATCAAATACATTGGACCGTATTGGTAGCTTGAAAATACGAGAAAAACTTTTTATAAACCTAGAAACCTAGAAACTAACTTATTAAGGTAATGTCTTTATAAAAAATAGAAAAAATATTTTTGATTTTCTGCGTGACCGTTGCTGTTAAAATATTTTCGATCTTATAACTAGAAATCCGCGAAGATATTGACCAAGAAGATTAATGGCAAACTTAAAATATGTTCTTTGTTATTTTAACCGTTAAACCTATGTCTTGTAGTTTTAATTTTTTGTATTTGTGTTTACAAATCATTCACAAGTTTATTCTGCTATATTTTAAAAAATGTAATGTTATATATTAATTTTAATTCGCTTGTTCTCTTTTACCTTTTACTTCTGTTACATGAATATTGTAAATTTTTTAGTTGCACAAGTATTTATTATTAAAAAAATGTTTTCCTTTTATACTGTTTATAGTGTTCGTACTTTTTTGAATTATCACCGCTTCATCAAAAATTTTTCCCATGCACATGTTTTTTTTCGCAGATTACCTGTTTACGTAACAAAAACAGTTTCTAATTGTGGGGCTCTTTTTTCATAGGCAGGTGCGTTTTTTCATAGTTTCTCAGCGTTTTTACACTAGTGGGGCCCTTTTTTCGCAGGTGCATTTTTTTCTAAGGTGCTTTCTTTCCTTTTGACTTTTCCCGCCATGGGGCTCTTTTTTCATAGGCGGGTGCGTTTTTTCATAGTTTTTTGGCGTTCTTACACTAATCGGGCCCTTTTTTCGCGGGTTCATTTTTTCTAGGGTGCGTTTTTGCACCAAATCGGATAAATCATGTCACAAAAATTTGCATAATGCTACCAAACAGCTTTAACCATTTCAATTTGCTCGCTCACTGGGCACTTATTCGCGCACAAAAAACTAGATATGACGGAAGTAAAACCTAGATCATGCAAAGAGCTTACCGCGGTAAGGTTTACGTACGACATTTGTCATACGAAAATACCACCACCGTGAGACGAAGGTTTTACGGTTGTAACGGGTGGAAAAGGCCTTCACAAGAACGGGTTAAATCGTCGTTACTCTGACACAATGAAACAAAATCGTCATAAAATACTCCTAACTGTGACTCTTTTTATGTCTTAACACAGAAGTACTAAAAACAAAATGAGTCACAGTTACGTTGATTTTAAGCTAACTGTGACTCTTTGTGTCAGAATAACGACGAAATGAAAGTAAATGTTTTATAGTAAGATAAATTTACTTTTTCATTTCCAAGTCCGTGAAAGAACAAAATTGCACTTCCCAAAAATATATTTATCAGCCCAACGGTTCCTAAAGTATTGTTCAGAATATAAATTAGGATTCTAACCAAAAATTAAATAAAACAAGTTTTATTAAGGATTACCGTTTTAGCAGTCATTTAATCGTTACTTGTTTTTATCTTTTTTCGCGGATATTTAAAACGCGCCCAATGTTCAAGCGTAGGTAAAAACAAGTAACATAAATTTTAAAATTCATTAGTGCCATTCTCAAGAACTACGTTAATGAGTTATTTTTCCACCTTAAAACTCAGAAAAAATAAAAAGTTATGCTTCAATAAAACAGTACGAAATATTGTGAACACTTTTGGAATCGTACTAATTGATTGAGATTGCATTGAGCAAGTTTTTACACCTTTCATAACTATTTTTTTATTTTTTAAGTACCGAAACCCCGTTTTGATAAACTTTTTGAAAATTTGTCATTCACCAAACTTCGTTTATGTTCATCTAATTAATGAATTAAAACAATCGCTTGCATTTGGCACAGTGTTTTAATTTTAACGATAGTAAGAAATAATTCGATTTTTATGGCTCCTTATAAAAATTCCCCTAACAAAAAGGTCTTTACGATACGACACCTAAAACAAGAATTTTACACCCCATCAAAAATTTTTATATAAACATACACTGAGATAAGGAAGCCTAGGCCAACCAACCTCAAACTTAAAAAAAAACACAGTTTTCATATCCTAAGAAATAACGAAAATCGAAGGTTCGTTTTGACAGGCTGTATTTTTTGAGGGAAAAAATATAGATGCATCACAATAACCTAAACCCTGATTGTTTTTTTAATAAAATATTAACTTTTTTTAAATTTTTTCTGCACCCGAAAAATTTTGTCTTAAAATGCGCGTGCGAACTTTTGTAACATTTTTTGTGATTTGTTTCATATTTATTAAGGGTATTTTTACAGTTTTGGTTTAAAATTTCACTTAATTTGATAAATATATAAAAACTTTTCCTTATAGTCGTTTTTGACACATAAAATTAGAGTAACTAACTTAAAGGCCACCAGGGGCCTATTGCATAAAGATCTTTGTAATTGTATATTAATAAACGCATTTAATTTCTTTTTATTTTATTAATTAAAAAAATATGTACGTACGTAACTGTGGAATTTACGGAATTTACAGACAAGTAATTTTTTAAATTCTAAACGCAATTTTATTAATATAATTTTTAATTAAAAAATACAAAAGAAAAATATGCGTTTATTAATTTTCAGCTGTAAATTAATTACAAGCAATTTTTATGAAATAGGCCCCTGGCCTTAATTTCCGTCACCGGCTGTTATTTTTGTCATGCGTAGAATTATAAAATGAACTATTTATATAACTATGGTAAATATTTATATAACTATACTATGCTAAATCCACACTATGTAGTGTTCATAGAATTCAAAAAAACTTGAATTTAAAATTATTCAATATTTAAAAAACTGCGGAATCAGGCCCACTTTTTTTGTCAATCCAATATTTGTATTCGACCAAAAGACATCAAACATGGATTTAAAAAATAGTATAAACTGTTTATATTTAAATTGGAAAAAAGTTTTCACATAATGCTGAATAATAATAATAATGTTTAAACAAAACTTTGCTGAAAATTCACACTTGTGTGACTTTAATACTGAAAACCCTCGTTTTCTGCTATTCTTGGAGCACCAATTTTTAACAGTGTTAGTGTTTTGCAGGGCATATTACGACTTTTTATTACGACTTTTCTTCCATTTTTGCAAGTAAAAAACAAAACAAGTATTGTTTGCACGAAACAAGTATTGAGGAAACAAATATTCGCTGCACGAAAAAACAAGTAATGACTTCAAGAAAAATCTCTGCGCAAGAATCAGTGGTATATGCACAGAAAGTCGAGTGCGTTTAAGATGTTGCGTTTTTTTTCTTGCATAATTTTAGTCAAAAACATAGCGTACAGTCAAAATTTTCTTGGGTTAGATTATGTGTTTGATAAATCTCGAGAAATTATAAGAATTAGTGCAAAATCACGAAAATAATTACATTGAGAAAGCTCACGTGACGTTGATCTTATAATTTTTGGTTGAAATTAAATCATTTGATTAAAATCACTAAAAATATCAACTGAAACAGCTAGAAAATGAGTATAGCCGCCTGTACTATCAATATAATATTTCGCTTAATTTAAAAAATTTTTTTAGCTTTATAAAAAGAAGCAAAAAACTTTAAAAATTCTTTAATAATTAAAAACAAAAAGGTGCGTTTTAACTCTTCTTGTATGTTTAAACTGAAAAATGTTGAGAAGAAGTATGTAACTGAAGTTCATAAAAAATGCTTCTTCAAAATAGCATTCTTCAAGACTAGTATTCTTCACTTTTACGTTTAAATTTTTGCTAATTATCAACATATTTAATTTATAATATTCTAATATGAAAATCATCATCATCATCATTTCATTCCAGTAAAAATTATATGAAACTCTACACAATGCACAAAATATTTCGCTATTGTGAAACAAATTTGTTAATTGTACTCAATTTTAATTTTAGTTTCTTCAGCACGTTTTGCCTAACTAATCAAACATACTCCCTGTATCAACTATTCTACTGCGAGTGTTTTCTTCGCGGCGATGTGACTTCTCTAAAAAGTAGGGACCGCAAAGCTGGTTTGTAATTTTCGCAAACTTTTGTAAGCAATTTTTTGTAATTTTCCCTTGGTCGGTTTGGAGTTGGTGGTTTTTTGTTCACATCGTTACATTTTTACCGAAACAAACTACGAAACTTAAGTTTTTCGTTCATACTTTGAGTAGCCACATCCCCACGAAAAAACACACGCTATAAAGAAATAGTAGTTAAAGTACTTTAGCTCCTGTTGTATTTGTAAAAGATTTTTTAAAAAAATAACATAAAATGGTTTTCGATTAAATATAATATTGTTAATAATTATGTAAAAGTGTATATATATTATGCAAACAAAATAATTTAAGATTAAAAGAAATCAAAATATCAAAAAAATTGTTTTGCTTAGAGAAAAAAATTTGTGTGATAAAAAAGTTTTTCTATTTGCACTGGTACATAAATTCTAAAATTCGACTTTTACTTACCAAAAACAAATAATCAAAAGTAAAAACTTTGATTTTTTTGAAAAAATGACCAAAATTACAAAATCTGCTAAATTTTTCGCCTGCGCCGGCCCCGGCCAAGGCAACATTTTCTAGCCCGGCCCCGGCTCCGGCAAATCCAAATTTTTCTACCCCGCCCCCGGCATTCTGCCCTGGTCAATCCCTACGGAAAAGTGGCAGCCCGTTGCCGAAACTAAGGCCTGGCCGACTTTAAGTCAGTTAGTCTACAATCTTCTAACTTAAAAAGTGGCGATTTTGCAATTTTCAAAGAATGGTTGTGATTTTTTTTAAATTTCCATTTTTTGCAAGTATAAAGGAACTGTAACTGGGTTGTACAGTTGGTTTATGGAACAAAAAAATCATTATCATACAGTTTACATTTTGTATGAAGTGAACAACTATAGTCAAATGCTAATTTACCACAGTTCACATACACTTTGGACTAGTCCAGACCTTTTTGATCTAAATATACACCTGGGAGGAAAATCTCTTTTTTCCGCTCTATTCGTGAATTTTTCATGGCTAGCTATTTATACGTTAAATTCATGATGTTCACTTGATCCAATACATTATTTGGCTGTAAAAAAAATCAATAAAATAAAAAATTAATTAAAACAAAACAGTAAAAACATACATACCGTACAAAGCTACTTTTTGTTTGTGCACAGCAAATGCCCCAAAAAACCAGGAGAAAAGATTGAGAGGAATAATGAAAAACATTCCTTTTACGCTGACACTAAAACCAAAACATAATTAATAAAGAGCCATTAAAGTTTTTTTCAATATATGATATTTGTTGTTAGTACCAGTGTAAAAATTTTTTTTCCGTATATTAAACATACAAAATTCATTATTTATTATATCTTTAATTCAATTTAATACTTATTCTGGCATATTGCTGCATTTAATTATTTTATTTCATATTGCATTTAGTTATTCTATTGTTATATGAAGTTTTTGTATTCTATTTCAACTAAACGGTGAATATTGATTGACCAATTAATATAAATAAATTAAATAACTAATAATAATTAATAATATAAGACGCCTACTGCGCGGCGTGAATTTTGTTTCGTGAGGAAATCGCTAGGGGTGCCCATTCCCCCTGACCCGCAGCTTCCGTTATAATAATCGCAACCAGGGACAGTGAAAATAGCGGCACCGCAGTTCCAGCTGCTATTGTATGGTCAAGATTAGTCCAACATCTAAACGATATTAAAGGTTCAGTCTTTTAAATGATCAAGTTGGTAATTAGTAATTTTTCACACGTGAAACTGATTTTAAGAAATCCCCGCTTTTATATTTGACGTATAAATTATTTTACATAAGTTAAAGGTGCGGTGCGGAGTCTAACTTTTTGTCTTCGATTTTGATATTTTTTTTGTGAACACCTTTTTTCTCTTCACTTCGTGTTTTTAGCGGAAAAAACGAGGGTTTTTTGTGCAAGAAACGTAATATTTCGACAAATACTGCACCAATTTTAACGATCAAGGTATCAAATTAAAGAACAATATAGCCGGTTTTTTTAAGTGCATAATATATAACTTAAATCGTTATATCCATTGAAAAATTGTTCACGTACAGAAATGTCGAAAAACGCCAATTTGGGGGGACATAACTCCTGAATCACTGGAAATATTTTGTTGAAACAAATTTTATGGGCTATTGAGGGCAGGGGTAAGGTTTTCACAAAAGAATATCAAAGTCGAAGACAAAAGTTTGACTCCGCACCGCACCTTTAAATGTTCATTTGAAAACCCAAAAAATGCGAAAGTGCAATTTTTAAATGCAATTTCCAGATGCGCTGTTCACATATGGAAAAATTAACACAACGAATTTTTTTAAAAAAAGCGTAAACCTCATAAGAGTTTTTACTCTTTTGGATTTGGTATTATGTAAGCTAATTCGCGAGTTTATTTGCCCAGCTGTTGGTAAAACATGGAATGCGATATTTGGTTTTTTTATTGAAATTCTCAATTTCACTCTCATCATGACAAAAAGTTTTGATTTTGAGTGTTATAGCAATCTAATTATGTAAGTTTTAATGATATTTTTGGTACATTAATTTATTCAGCTTTAAGGAAAACAAGTTAAAGACTATTAAAAACAGACGTTTTCTGTTATTTTGTCAAAAAATTTAATAAATTAATTTTGAAAAAGGGTAGCACCACCTTTTTAAAATTATTATTGAAATTTAGCTTAAATTTTAAAACCAAAACATAAAATCCAGTCGACAAATAAACTTACGAATAATAAGATGTGTAGTCAGAATGCATATAAGCTGTGCACGCCACAACAAACAGTGGAGCTCCTAAATTACAGTAAAATAATCAATCAAAAAATTATTCTGCCGATCAATAGAAAATCAATTTATGATTTCACAAAAATGGTTATTCTAGCGTTAAATATTATATTTACAGTGAAACGTGAAAAACAAATTAATATTATTGTAAATATCCAAAAAAAGAGTTTGGTAAATATTTGCGAAACTTACATAAAGAATACAATCTACGCTGCTTTAATACCATGTTTTACGTAACCTTCATTAACTCATGCTTGCAGTGCTGCATGGGGTACTTTAATACTGCTCCACACGTGGTTATAAATACATATTTCTATACTTGGAAACAAGTCAACCATAAAAAACAATATAAAAACATTTTCCTATTCTACACCCACCGAGCAGAAAACTAACCCAACTTGACTGTACACTTGCACTTTCGCACGCAAGACTGCAAGTAAAACAAAGTTTAAAAAGGCAAAGAAAACAACCAACAGAGATTTGCAACTAAACAAACACAATTCTTAGTAATCTTATTCTTCCAAATTTTAAGCATGAATAAATTAGTTTATCTAATCTACACAAATTTACAAATTCAAATGGGTTTAGCATGTTTAGCGCAATTAAATAAGTTATACTAATATAACTCACGGTTCTTTTTCAATTCTAAGTTCCCGAATTATTTTTTTTATTATGCGCTTTGTAAGTTTAGTCCTTAGTAATTGTTTTATGCTTGGATATATTTTCATAATTTTTTATAAAATTCCTGCAATTGCTAACCTAAAAGAATGTTTCATTTATGTGTTATGGTCAAGCATATCAATACTATATATGCTTCTATATGCTTTTATACATAATATTTTAATACATTGTATAGTTTACCTCCCTACGATTTTGAAGCAAGCGAATATTTTTATATTTTTTTCATTTTTTTTTTGTTTTTAACATGTTCTAAATTTTCACAACCTATTTATTAAAAAAGTAAGTAGGGTATTATGACAAAAAAAACTAGTTTCGCTAACCAAGGAGTGGAAAGTAAATTGTTAGAAAGGGAAAAATTCCCTTTTCAAGAGCAGAAGGGTCGCCAGGAACTTGGGAATAACATTAAATCCTAAATTATACCGATGAGACAAGTGACAATAGAAAATGCGTTCACACGCCAGCCATAAGTGACAATGTAACGATGAACGCGTTTTCACTTGTGGTGTAAATCCGCTCTAAGAAGCTTACCCCAACCAATCAACTGATTGAACTTCATCTTCAAAAACCCTTCTTCGCTCACTGCGTTTGTGATCAGACAATAGCTTTGAATTGCCTCTAGTACAAAAAAAACGTGTGCCACAATAAACAAGTATTGCAAAAGGAACGCCGTGATAAGACATACAACCTAAACGAAAAAAACTGTAAATTAGTGATGTTATATGGAACTCCGAGCTTTAGAACTCCTATATTGGAACTCTAGTTTTTAACATTCTGAAACTTAATATTGTTAATTGAAAATTAATTACTTAAATATTACCTATATCTAAATATTACTAAAATATTAATGATTACCTAAATAATTGAAGGAAAACTAAATTGATAGTCTTTTAAAAAATGATAACAAAAGTTTTAAAATATTTAAAACCCCCTTTTACGATAATCATTGTATACCTAATTAAGACTAATCGTTTGGTGTTTAAAATCCCCACCGAATTATGACGCTATGGAATCAGGTTTAGCAACTAAGCGCTGTTGGAACAAATAATCTCCAATGAACGTTTCCTAATTTTTAGCTTTTTTCCACTTTAATTCCAACCAAGCAAAACATTATATTTGAAAAAAAAAAACAAATATTACCCACCATTACAAAATCTTTTTAAAATTGTATACGTGTTCAAGGTTGTAACGGTTGTATAGGTTCAGGCTTAAAATTAGTCATCTAAAATGCTAAGTTCTGGAGATCCTCCGTCTAAAATTGCGTGGATCTTTGGTAATGATAATATATTGCGAAAAATTACAATACTGTTATAATATTTCGCAAGATTTTGTTTTAAAGATTAATTTTATGATAAATAGGCATTTATGGTCAAGCTGGAGCTGTTCGGTATATAAATACCCAACCAAACTTAACTTTAATTTTTTCCCACTGGCAAAACCTTAAACTTTTTTCCAGTGGACCTTCAATTAAAAACTGTTAGTGTTAGAATATTACGGGCACTGTTAATATTTGTGTGGTTTGCAAAGGGAAAAATATCTATTTTGGGTGTTTCAAACGTTTTTTAAATAAAACGTCTGTAGTTTTGTTTGTTTTTTTTTGGGGGGGGGGGGAGGGGTGAATCAAGCCAAAAAATGAAAGAAAAATAATACCTATAAAACTCGATTTCGGTTTTTAAATTTTTAAAACTTCGTAAAAGGTTACAATATTTTTGTATTAAAATAAACGCTGTTTGCAGAGTGTTTTAGTTGTAAGCTATGTAGGCTATTATTGCAAAGGTGACCGATTATAGTTTGGACCGAATTTCAGTCATTGGCTAAGAACTATTTATCCTTTATACTTTAACATTAATAAAACTATATAAATACTATTTATATTTTATTTTTAGATATGGATGTTTAGATATGCTGCTCTAAAAACCTTGCGTAGCGCCAAACTGACAGTTAGTCGCTGAAATTAAAACAACCCTAGTATTAAAAATTAAATTCAACAAACTAATTCCACTATATACCGGTAGTTCGGTGCGTTCTCGCAAAAAATTAATCAGCAAATGAGCGATGAGCAGAGCCATTTCCTCTGAAAAGTGAAGGATACGTTCAAATGTCCAGATGCGTAAGATGACAAAAGAGCCAATGGTGACAGCCAGCAGGATTATTATAACCAAACAACCCAGGGTGATCAGAGCTTCTGCCACCGCACGCTCTGTAGCACTCAGCGGATCCTAAACTTGTGCCAGCAGATTTATATGATTATTTAGCTGGATCAATGAGTTTATGTGTTTTACTATGGCACTTAGGAATCCTACATTTGTGCTAGTACTATTAGCAAAGTTAAAAAACAATTGTAATCAGATATGTTGCAACCACGCGGTCTGTATCGCAAAACGATTATATTTTGTTTTTGCATTTTCGATGTATTTTGCATAAAAAAACGTAACTTGTATTATTTTAAGATATAATTTTAATATT
>JASAMX010032113.1:0-23287 GCA_030248175.1 Microlaimidae sp. YZB2_3 | reverse complement strand
TACTTCGTTCAGTTACGTATTGCTACTTGGAAAGAAAAAACGAAATAAAAAAAGACAAAGTAGAAAATGGACAGCCTCAACGGGGTCAAAAGCATCGAAAAAATAAAATAAATCAGAAATACAAAGATCAGGATGAGGAAGAGAAACAGGTGACTGCAAAATGTTTAAATAATGTTATTGTAATCGGTAAATTTGCAGTTTGTAAACTGAATCTAAGTAAACGTGTGTAACTTGACTGAAACCCCAGAATAAACGCAGACCTGTGCACTACCCCCCCCCCGGGGTTTTATTGGGGAGGGGCAATTCTAAAACGGGGGGCAAGCAGGGGAGAAAGAAAAAACATGGGAAAAAAGGGACAAAAAAGCGAAAATAAGGTAAAAATAGGTATAAAATGGCTTAAAATACATTGAAATATGCTAAAAACTGCAGCAAATTTGCTATGATGATGATGGCGTCATTATGGGTCAAAAATGACGTCATAATTTTAGGGTACCTTTTTCATTTTTGGCTGAGGGGGGGGGGGGCCAATTGTTTAATAAAACGGGGGAAATTTCTAGACCGTGCACAGGTCTGTAAACGTAATTTACAATAAAATACTAATACTATTTCAAACCTATGCACGGTCTCGAAACGCCCCCTCCCGTTATATCCTCCGACCAAATATAAAAAAGTGCCTACCCAATAGTTATGGCGCCATTTTTGACCCACTATAAGCCCATAATCGCGAAATTTTTGCAATTTTAAGCCTTATTTCAATGTATTTCAAGCCATTTTAGACCTGTTTTTACTTAAATTTCGCTTTTTTCACTCCTTTTTTCCTTTTTTTTTCTCTTCTGTTTCTTCTTTTTTCTCTTTCTCCCCTGCTATCCTCCTCCCGTTTTATTTCCCCCTCTAGGTTTCAAAATCTTCCACCCTGGGTCGACCCCCCCTAGAAAGTTAGGGAGGGGGTTCGACCCCACCATAGGACCCCCTCCCTAGATTTTGAAATGTCATTTACCTGGGGTAAACACCCCCCTAGCTTTTTGACCATGTTCATCTATGAATATTATCTCTAAATTTTATAATATTAGAATATTATGTTTAAATAGCCGTTTATGCAACGGTATGCTAGATTTCCACAGCAACCAAATGTTAAAAAAATAAAACTTGAGAGTTGCGATACAAAATTTTTATTTCCACAAAAAATTCAGTAGTGACTGCTAGGGCCTCATCAGATCGGGATTTTCAGATCCGGCCAGATTGGATCGAAAGTCGATCTGGCCAGATCAGATCTGGCGACTTGTAGTTTAGCTCTATTTGTAATTCATTTTTGTGCAAAATAGCCCTAACTAATTAAAAATAGTGTTATTTTAAAATAAACCACCAAATACTTAAGTTAATTAACATAACATAAAATATTTTGTTACAACACTGATAGGCCTTCACATAAACCCTTATTCTGTTCTTATTTAGGTCTATTTTGTCACTTAATTTTTTTTGGGGGTGCGACTCATCAGCACATATTTGAAAGTAGTTGAATCAGCACTCCTGTCCTAGTATGTTGTTCTGCTTTTGAGCCATCTGTGTAACAGCTCATAGCAGACTCATGTGGTTGAATGGCATCCTTGTTAGTGTCCCAATCTTGCCGACTAAAAAACTTAACTTTAAAGTTCCTTTTAAACTTGAAAACTGGGACAATGGTCACTCTCAAGCTTTAGCATTGGAATTTCTCTTTATGCCAACTGCTTGATTAAGAGTGCTCTCCATTTGTACCTCTTGTCTGCCAATGGTTAGCTATACTTAACCTGTAGTTGGCTGATATTGCCTCCCCTTTGATTACAATATCTAAGGGTGCAAGATTAAGCAATGCTTCCATAGCCGCTGTGGGTGTTGTTCTTATAGCCCCAGTTATGCTAAGACATGCTTGACGTTGTATTTGCGCAAACAAGCTTCCAGTAATGCCCAGTTCTAATCTAGGCCATCACACCACCGCTGCATATTTTAGTATGGGAATAATTACACTGGTATATCCAATGCATGTTTTGGGTGTTATACTCTACGTTTTTACAGTCCTGTACTTGTGACATTACCAGAGTGCCATAAGACTTTTTGTGTTTTTTTGTGTGTTGCCGATATGCTGAATCCAAGACAATGTGTTGTCAAGGATAATTCCCAGATACTTGGCTTTGGCTACTGATGCCAACTGTTATTGTGTACCAAATAATTTGCGCCATTGAACATTTTGGCACTTTTCTTTGGTGAGTAAAAAGTAGCATCTCAATTTTGTTAGGATTTACTGTGAGTCCTTGTTCTTCACATCATTCTTCTATATACCTGCACTAAAGCAGCCGAAGCTTGATCTGCCACTATATAAGTCCAGATATTTTCCTTGAACCAGTATGGTTACATCATCTGGGTATCCCTGGATATGATGTGCAGTTTTACTAATTTTGTTGAAAAGACTATCTGCTACAAAGCTATTCACCACATTGGATTTCTATATACTAAACTCTTTATTTGTTGAATCCCTTCAATACTCTCTAACATTGGCTGGCAAACAAAGTTGACAAACATCATATGTTTCATCTGAAGCTTTAACAGTAAAATTTCTCCAAATTCTAACAACACTTCCATCTGAAATATTTCAATATAGCTAAATAAATGTAAAATTTTGTGTGGTACCTGCACCTTAAGCTAATAATTTTTCACTTTAAAAATCTAACATTAAAAATGCAAAAAAATTTATTTCATGTTTAGTCTATTTCATTGGTTGACCATGTATTGATGTATAGACTAAGAACTTCTTGATAAAGGGATGTGCGACTCATCAGCAAGGTTCTGCTGCACAAATAGTATTAAAGCAATGTATATTTTTTTAGCTTATAAGTCCAACAAAAAAGCAAAAAGTATAACAATTGACATTGACATGGAAAAAAATCCGGCATTTACCGTATCTGAAAAAAAAAATCCGGCCGGATCGAATCAAAAAATGACCGGATCTACCGGATCGGATATCCAGTCAGTCCCATACATGGGCGAGTTGGTCCGGAGTGGGGGGGTTAAACCCCAAATTGGGGGGGAGGTTAAAATCCGAGAAACGCAAAATACTCATATTGTTTTTTTTCTGGAGTGCATTTTACCCACATCGTTTTTCGATTTCAAAGAAAAAATAGGTAAAAAACGCTAATTTTAGGTCAAAAAGGCCTTTTTATCGCATTTTTGAGCTTTTTACTGTTTAAAACATTCATTTTGACCTTAAAACCTAAGTTTGGAGGCAGTTAGAAGTCATTTTAAAGACATTTTTTCTTTATTTTTCCAAAATTGAGGGGGTTAACCTTTTCTCTCCCCCCCACTTCTGAGTGGGGGGTTGAACCCCCCTTCTCAGAATTTGGGGGGGTTAACCCCCCCCAACCCCTCTCCCCATGCCCATGTATGGTCAGGCCCTAGTAACTGCGTCCCCCACATTATTATCTTTGTATTGTTTCGCTCATATAAGGCATACCTTTGTAATTTGCTGGTTGACGCATGTAAAGATTCAATTCACGCTATTGGAAATTTTGTAATTGCATTTTAGTTGATGGGTTAAAAATAGGAAACGGATGCTTTTCTTTTACACTTATATTTTTATTGATATTGTTAAAAAATTTTTAAATTTAAAAATATCGTTTAATTTTTTTTTTGGCATTGAGTTTTTAAGTTGTCTAGTAGCTAAAATTGTGTGTTTTGGCCTTTTTTTAAAATACAAATCAGAACGTTAAATTTTACTTAAATTCTTTTACAATTTTAATTCAATAGAGCCTCGTTTAAGTTTTTAGACAATGTATCGCCTAGGGTCTAACAGAAAAGTCTAATTTATATCTGAATATTATTTCAGGCGTAACAAACAAAAGTATGCAGAAATTCAATATACTAAACAATGCAGCAGAAAAGGCGCCCACCGAAAACAAGGTTATCCGAAATCAAAGAAAAAAGCAAGAAAAGAAAATAATATATAAATTGTTTTAAAAATAAAATCTTTATAGTTTTTGTTTATCACATAATAATACCGGGATAAAGGGAGGTACAAACACTTTAACTCTGTAAGGACAATAATTTCGTCAGAGAGGGTGTTTGAAATACAAATGATATTGACTGACCCCCCTATTTGTAGGAAATTAGTACTCAAAAAACTTATAGAAAATTGTGCAATAAACGTCGCACACTCATTCGCTGGGCAAATAATTTTTCGAAACTAACAATCGGCTATGTTTAAAACGCCTTAAAAATGAATTCTGTAAATTAATTTTAATGCAAGTAAATTTAAGCTCTTAAGAAATCTTAAAAAAAAAAGAAATCTTAAGAAATATTCATCAAAAATTTTTGATATTTAAAAATATTTGCCCAAAAAAAGTAAAAGGTTATCCACCTGTGTACTGACTGCGTGGGGTTTACACTACATCATTTTTGTTCACGCAGTGTTAAATTAGAGTCCAAATTTTTTGTTGGATTTTTTACTCTAAGGGCTGGTTCATACTTATGACAAAACATCCTTTGGACAAAGTCCAAAGGACAATTCAATAAAAGCAAAAACGTCCTTCGGACGAAGTATGAACGCAACTTAAAATTAGTCCTTTGGTCAAAGGACAAAATCCAAAGGGAAAAATCCAAATGACAAAAAGTATGAATACGTTGGCCTTTGGATTTTGTCCTTTGGACTTTGTCCTTAAAGGACCTTTGGACTTAGTCGAAAGGACGTTTTGTCATAAGTATGAACCGGCCTTAAGTGTTATCTAATCTGTTTTTTTACTTTAAAAGTCCCCTCTCTTTCGGAGTGGAGGCGGAAGGTTTAACCACTCCCTCCTCAAGTCGTCAAACTTATATTTTGAGGTCAAAATAAATAATAATAAGTAAAAAAGCTTAAAAATGCACTCTAAGAAACCATGTGGCAAGACTACAATTTGGGGACTTTAACCCTCAAAATTGAAGTTCAGTGGCATAATCCATAAAAATTAAAAAAAGTCAAGTTTAACATAAAATTCGTCTCCAAAAATTACCCCTCAATTTAGTCTAAGCTCATAGGTATTGCTTGAATAAAACAAGAAATAAAATGCATTTTTGAGTAATTATTTTAGTTTGTAGTTACCCTGAAGAATTTAAAACTGAAAAGTAGGAACTATAGTCTACACAAAAATGATGCGGACTGGCGACGAAACTTGAACTTTGAAATGTTATATATTCATAACGGAGGTTAAAAAATGTGCGGACTCATATGGGAGCATAACTTAGACTCTTGGCTATCTTTTGAAAAAATTAAAAAAAATGTTTTTCGATGACGTCATCACTGCAGCGGATGCGGTGAAAAAACCTGGTCCCAAAAAAAAAACTTTTTTATCAGTACGAGATAAGAAACGCCGATTGGTATGCTGTTAAAACATAGTTTTCTGAGTTTTTTCTGAACGTTTGAGCGAAATCGGCTCGCTCAAACTTTTTTTTATAATGCGTTGAATGCGCGCGGTTTTCGCGAATTTTCGCCACGCTAAATAAACTGTTCGAATTATTATTTATTTTGTTTTGCTTCCTGCTCGAAGTGTGTACGATATTGATCCTATTGTTATATATTAAATGTGCGCCAATATTTATTCCTTACTTTTGACCTGAAAGTTTTTTGGGGTTGACCCCCCGGGGGCTACGGGGGGCCAAACACAAATGCCGAAATTTTTTTAAAATTTTTTTTCAAAACCATCAAAAATGTAAAATTTATCACATATAACGAATTTTGATGTATCGTTTGTGTAAAAAAACTAATATTAAGGTTACAATTAGCTGTCAAAAATGACGAATTTAAAATTTGGAAGCATTATGCATTAAGCCCGTATGCTGGCAGCAGCAAATCTCCAAATTTAAAAGCTTTACAAGAATAATAAACTTTAAAAGATTAGTTTTAATGTTTTTAAATTTATTTTGATTTAAAATATTAGAAAATGGTCCAAATAACCCCATAAAACGCAACATAAATTTTCGTTAAAGTTTCAAAATACTTCCTTACGTCATGCAAATTTGGTTATTACGTCATAAATGATGATTTTTATTGGCTCTTCCGCAATAAAATGACGCAATTCAGAGCAGATCGCGGATTCAAACGTGCATTCAACGCATTATAAAAAATTTTGAGAGCTGATTTTGCTCAAACTTTCAGAAAAAACTCAGAAAAGTATGTTTTAACAGCATACCGAGCGGGGTTTCTTGTCTCCTACTTTTAAAAAAGTTTTGTTTTTTTTTTTTGGGACCAGGTTTTTTTCATCGCATCGGCTGTAGTGATGACGTCATCCAAAAACATTTTTTCCTGACCTTTTCAAAAGATAGCTAAGAGTCAACTATGCTCCCATATGTCCCCCACATATTCTAACCTCCGTTATGGATATATAACATTTCAAAGTTCGAGTTTTGTCGCCAGTATGGATCATTTTCGTATGGACTATAGGTAAATCCCAAAACAGAAACTAGGTAAAAAAATAACTAGGTAAATTTTCCCTAAAATAAATTTACCTAATTTTTAAAATGCACCATACTGCATGGGAAGTTAACCCTTTCAAGCTTTGAAGTGGTTTAACACTCCCAAGTTCCCTCAAAAGTAGGGGGGGGGAGAGAAAAGTTTAATATCCCCCTCAATGTACGTTTTATAAACAATAAGTTTTGAGTTTAAAATGAGTGCTTTATTATAGCTATCTAAAAACTATATAGTGATGAGCAGTTCCGGTTCCGGGCAAAATTTGGAGTTCCAGTTCCTGTACCGAATTTTTGGAAAATCTTAATCCCGGTTCTGGTTCCGGGGGTTTCAGTTTAATAGGCAGTTCCGGGCAAAATTCGGAATTCCGTTTTCGGATTTTTGAAAAATCTAAACAACCCAAGGCTCGTATGCTTAAGGTTTAAACGGACTTCAGGTTAATCTGTGAGATTAGCGATTGTCCACACACGGTAAACATACTGGCAGTATCGATTGGATTTCTCGCTTAACGGATTTAATTTGAGAATAAAACTTAATATCAAATTAAATCTTCACTAATCTGAGCGGAGAAAACCCGCCAATTTTTAATTAAATCATTTTTGAAGTTGGTGTAAAAATTGGCGAGTTTTGTGGATGTGAATGAATTAGTGACAATTTAATCTAAGATTTCAAAATCCTAATCTTAAATTAAATCTGTTAAACTTACAAATTTTTATTCCAGTGCAAAAACATGGTTTAGCTTTTTAATTTGTTTGCTTAAAGATTTTTAATGGAATTTAGGGTTTGAGTAAGGGTTATGATTCACATATTTGTTTTTTTTTAATTAAAACAGGGTTATAACAAATATTAAAGATGTTTTTATTTAAAAAACTTTACAGAAAAAATTCAAGACAAAGACAACTTTAGTTTTTCTAAGAATATATAACACAAGAGAATGTCCGACTGTACATTAAATTTTTGACCAAAATTTTGCGAGAAAAGTCGCACTTTCGTATTCGTGTGCGACTTTTCTCGCAAAAATCCGCCATTTTCTGCTAGTTTTCCCGCGCTGCGATTTTTAACACAGTGTTAGTTTTCTTGCAGTGGGGACTGCGACTTTTTTCGCACTCTATGCTGCTTTATTCGCACTGCGATTATTTTCGCACTGCGAGTCGGGCTGCACAACAAAAAAAAATAAAACAAAGCGGAGCGAAAATTTTGTGTTTAAATGAGTAAAAGTCGCTGTTTTTACCTTAAGATGTTAAAACCTTTTAGTTTTAATAAAATAAAGTGTAACTTTCCAACGTTTTAAAATTAAATAAAACAAGTTTCAAACTGTTTTACTCCATTGAAAATGACTACCAGCGTCTGTATGTTTTTGTTGTGCAGCCAAACTCGCAGTGCGAATAAAGCAGCATAGAGTGCGAAAGAAGTCGCAGTCCCCACTACGAGAAAATTAACACTGTGTTAAAAATCACAGCGCGGGAAAACTAGCAGAAAATGGCGGATTTTTGCGAGAAAAGTCGCACACGAATTCAAAAGTGCGACTTTTCTCACAAAATTTTGGTCAAAAATTTAGTGTACAGTCGGACATTCTCTTGTGTTATATATTTTTGATTTTTCTAAGCCTAAGCGAAGCCTAGAAATCAATACAAAAGCTTAACAAACCTTAAAAGCGTTTGAAATCCCGAATAAATTACTGCTTAAAGAAAATATATTTGTTTGGGAAAATATTATTCATAAAACATTATTTCCATAAAACATTATTTAAAAACCAAAAGGTTTTTAAAAATAATGTTGGGTAGTGGTAAAAACTTTAACAGCTTAAAATTTGACTAGTTTTCATTTTTATTGCACGAAAAACGCGTGATTGAATCAACAGTGACAAAATTTGCATAATGTTAAAAACTACGGTAACTTGCGGGAGATTCCACACGGAGTCGAAGTCGGTGGAATTTAGTGTTTGTTCTTTTTGTTACTTGACCCAGATGCAAATTTGTTGTAATTTTATTATAATCGCGAATATTATAATGATTAAACAATAAAATATATTATCACAATAATTAAGCATTTCTTGAATGTAGCCGAGTTTTTAACCAGTACTGTCTCCGATTCGTATTCAACCACAAGCCAATATAATATATTGGCTTGTGTAGCCAATATCATTATTACAGCGGGGCTAAATGCCTCCCCCTGGGGATTAATGGGGAGGAGAGAAAAGGGCATTTCAAAATAAATGAAGGTAATTTTTTTTAAACTGGGTATGCGCAACAAAAAGAAAAAAAGCCACAAAAAAAAGGAAATTTAAGTAAAAATAGGTAAAAAAATGGGCTAAATTTTGAAAAAAATAGGTTAACACTGCAAGGGACCAAAAATAGCGAAAACTCTTTTGGGGTTTTTTTTGGCGAGGGGGGAAGGCATTACCGAGCCGTGCACATGTCTGTTTATTTTTTCTTCTGCTGTTTGATAGCGGCCATGAGTTGCGGTGCGGAGACTTTGACTTTGCCCGGTATGTTCCTGCCCAAATCCTGATCCAGAGCGGCCTTGAGCAAGTCCCTCTCCCTAATCGTTGTCGCTTTGTCGTTCAGGAACATTTGGACGGCCATTTTCGTGGCCTTTCCCTTTTTTCCGGTGCCCGGAGTAAGCTTCACCTTGAACTTGTATGACGACAACACCTAAATGAATTTTTCTATGATTCAGACTTTTGCAATGATCGCCCGTTTTTGAGGGTTTTATTAGAAGCATTTCTTAAAATGGGGTAGAGGAAAACTTTTCCAAAACATGGATATGGGGAGAACATGCTAAAAAAACAAAAAAACGTATAATAAATAGGACAAAAATAGATAAAATAAAATATAAGAAAAAAAACACGTCAAAGCTGTTAAATTTACCTGATAGGGGGCGCAGACGGGTACGGCGAACGTGAGCAAATCGTCCGGCAGTGGAATGGCCGTGAGTCGGTTTAGCGCGTCCGTGATTTCGTTTTCCAACTCGGACATCTGATCCTCTTCTTCCAGCTCTGGAGCTTCGTTCGCTTCACCATCAGCGTCGTCGCCTTTTGCCAATTCGGCGATGGTTTGAGAGTCCGCAACGTTACTCAACTCAGCGTTAACATGAGCCTCATGACCCGCGAGACTGATTTCGGTTTTTGGCATAGTTTCAATTTCATCCGTTGTATTTATTTTTATTTCTGCACTATTTTCTTTTAATTCAGAATGTTTAACATGTGGGACACTACTCGCTGAAACTTTAAAATCCTGTGGTTTGAGCCCTGGCCTAATCCCGGCTTTCTTTGCTTTCCTCGCTTGTTTTTTGTCTTCTTTCTGTGGCCCTGATGATCCCAAAAGTTCCATACGGAGCTACAATAAAAGATTCAGCAGTTCGTTTCAGAGTTTATATATATACCCATATAAGTTACCAGATAAAAATACCAGTGGTTACTTGCATTATCATTTACAATTAATACTAAAAGGCCGTACAGATAACCTGTGTAGGAAATCAAATTATTACCAAAGGAATAATATTTCAACTAATGCTTACCTTTGAATAGGGATTTTAAGTAAAAAAATAAGCGTTCTGAGTTTTTGGCATTTTTGTAATAAAACGATAGTCTATACAAAAATGATGCGGACTAGCGTCAAAACTGGAACCTTGAAAGCTCATATCTCCATAACGCGAGGTAGAAAATGTATGGGACATATATCGGAGCATAGCTCAGACTTTTGGCTATCTTTTAAAAAGGTTAGAAAAAAATTATTTTTCTATGACGTCATCACTACGGTCGATGCGGTCAAAAAAAACTGGTCTAAAAAAACTTTTTTATTAGTACGAGATGAAAAACGCCGCTCAGTATGCTGTTAAATAATACTTTTTCGAGTTTTTTCTGAAAGTTTGAGCGAAATCGGCTCGCTCAAATTTTTTTTATAATGCATTGAATGCGCGCGGTTTTCGCGATTTTTCGCAAATTTTTGCCACGCTAATACGCTGTCCGAATTATTTATTTTGTTTTGCTTCCTGCTCGACGTGTGTACGATTTTGATCATATTGTTATATACCAAATGTCCGCCGTTTTTTATCCCTTACTTTTGACATAAAATTTTTTTGGGGGGTTGACCCCCGGGGGCTACGGGAGGCCAAACACAAATGCCGAAATTTTTTAAAATTTTTTTTCAAAAGCATCAAAAATGTAAAATTTATCACATAATGACGAATTTTGATATATCGTTTGTGTAAAAAAACCTAATATTAAACTTACAATAAGCTGTCAAAAATGACGAATTCAAAATTTGGAAGCTTTCCAAGCCCGTATGCTGGCAGCAGCAAACCTTTACATTAAAAACTATTACAAAAAAATAAGCCTTAAAAGTATATTTTTTTCGAATTTCCAGGTTATTTGGTTAGAAAAACATATTTTCAAAGTTAAAATCCCACCACAAAATTTCCAAATATTGCAGCTAAAAAATGCTCTTTTTTAAGTGTTTTCTTACTTGCAAACATGTTTCCCTTTTTGTCAACATAAAAACAAATTTCTAATAACTATGTCTCTTAACTTTTGCCAATATCCCAATGTAATTTTTTAAAGTAATGCTATTTTTCGTGCAAAAGCGTTTGCATCCGCGACCTGGTCTGAATTCGTCATTTTAATTGCGAAAGAGCCAATAAAAATCATCAATTATGACGTAATGACAAAATTTGCATGACGTAAGGAAGAATTTTCAAATTTTAACGAAAATTTATTTTGCGTTTTCATGGGTTTACTTGGACCACTTTCAAATATTTTAAATCAAAATAAATTAAAAAACTTAAAACTAATCTTTTAATGTTTATTATTTTTGTAAAACTTTGTAAAATTTGGAGATTTGCTGGTGCCAGCATACGGGCTTGGAATGCTTCCAAATTTTAAATTCGTCATTTTTGACAGCTAATTGTAAGCTTAATATTAGTTTTTTTAGACAAACGATTTATCAAAATTCGTCATATGTGATAAATTTTACATTTTTGATGGTTTTGAAAAAAAAAATTTCGGCATTTGTGTTTGGCCCCCTGTAGCCCCCGGGAGTTAACTCCCCAAAACATTTTATGTCAAAAGTAAGGGATAAAAAACGGCGGACATTTGGTATATAACAATATGATCAAAATCGTATGACGTCGCATATGACGTCGAGCAGGAAGCAAAACAAAAAATAATTCGGACAGTGTATTAGCGTGGCAAAAATTTGCGAAAAATCGCGAAATACGCGCGCATTCAATGCATTATAAAAAAAATTTGAGCGAGCCGATTTCGCTCAAACTTTCAGAAAAACTCGAAAAGTAAGTTTTAACAGCATACCTACTGAGCGGCGTTTCTTATCTCCAACTAATAGAAAAGTTTTTTTAGGACGTTTTTTGACCGCATCGGCCGTAGTGATGACGTCATGGAAAAAAATTTTTTGTAACCTTTTTAAAAGTCTGAGCTATGCTCCGATATGTCCTCTACATATTCTACCTTGCGTTATGGGGATATGACCTTTCAAAGTTCCAGTTTTGACGCCGATTCGCATCATTTTTGTATACACTATACTATTATATTAATATTACTTACTGAATTAAAACTTTATTTATTTAATAACATTTAAAAAATAGATTTAATTTTAAATTCAGTAAATGTCATACAATAATTTAGTAATGCATTGATTGTCCAAATAAATTAAAAACAAGAATGTTAGTTTTCCAGTATTTCGCATTTTCTCTTAAAGGTGCGCTTGATTAATCTAGAAAAATTTATTGATTTTTCATTTAAATGATTTTTTTTTCAAAAAATATAAAAAAAAAGATTATTGTGGAAAAAAATATAATTTCAATTTTTTTAATATTTTTAAAAATAGGTTCAAGCAAGAATAATAATGTAAAAAATAAATTTAATAATAATGCTTAAACAACAGACCTATGCACGCCCCCCCCTCCTTGGGTTTTATTGGCGAGAGCAATTTCAAAACAGGGAGGGGGCACGGGGAGCAATTTTTTTAAAACGGGGGGAAATGAAACGGGAGGAGGATAGCAGGGGAGAAAAAGAAAAAAGAAGAAACAGAACAGAAGAGAAAAACTGAAAAAAGGAGTGAAAAAAGGAATTTAGTAAGGTTATGGTTGATTTGATGGTTATTGAGATTTTGGTTTGGGCTTTAGTGGGTAATGGGTCTTTGGGTAGGCTTTTTTTATTTGGTGGAGGATTCGGGAGGGGGGTTTGAGGTGCATAGGTTTGAATGTTTGTTTTTTTGTATTGTTTCAGCTGTGCGGTAAAGTCGTTTTATTAAGAATTTGCCTCAGCAAAAATGAAAGGTCTAATTTGTGGTCTTTTTGCATATGCGTTCTCTGCAATTTGCTGCGTTTTTGCATTTCTGTTTTGTTTTATCTTTTTTCTTTTTTCGCTTTTTTGTCCTTTTTGCCCATGTTTGCTTTTCTCCCCTGCTTGCCCCCGGTTTTCTATTTCCCCCCCCCCAATAAAACCCCGGGGGGGGGGGTAGTGCACAGGTCTGCGTTTATTCTGGGGTTTCAGTCAAGTTACACACGTTTACTTAGATTCAGTTTACAAACTGCAAATTTACCGATTACAATAACATTATATAAACATTTTGCAGTCACCTGTTTCTCTTCCTCATCCTGATCTTTGTATTTCTGATTTATTTTATTTTTTCGATGCTTTTGACCCCGTTTAGGCTGTCCATTTTCTACTTTGTCTTTTTTTATTTCGTTTTTTCTTTCCAAGTGAAGAGGAACACAAAATTTAGTTTGCTTGGCGGATTTAACAATATCTTGCGGTCTTTTCGGACCCAATTGAACAACAGTAACTTCTTCATTTTCATTACGGGAAGAATTGTGACTTTGCAAATGCTGCAACTCCACTTTTATATCAGGAAATTCTTCCTCAGATTGATCATCTAAAAAATAATAATGTGTCCAAAAATTAAAGGACAATTATTGTAAAAATCAATTAAAGATAGAAAAGGATCTTAATAATTATTTGTATAAAAAAATCCATAGCAAAAAAACTTAAGAGTTATGGTTGTTTTTTTAACACTTTTGAAAAAATAAACAACCGGTAAATTCTTGGTTTTTTATGGAATATAATATTTGCCTAAAGAATACAAATGTTACCTTCCGAGTCAGAAGGTTCCGCTGAGAGCTGAGCATTTTCCTCTTCCAAGCCTTTTTCCGTTTGCTCTTCGATTAGCGACTGGGATCTGGTTGAGCAGAGTCCTTTGCGGCGCTCTCCCTTGTGCCTGGCAATGCACTCCTCCTCCAAGTTGAACAAGAACCCGAATCCCATTTGCAGTTGGACGGGTGGAAGGAAGTTCTTTTTACCCCGTATCATAAAACTGCCCGGGGTCAAATATTCTCCGGCTGGCGCCGTTTTTGAGACCTAAAATAGAGGAGCCATTTATTTTATTTTTGCAAATTCTTACTTTTAATTTAAATCCAAAAGTTAAAAGATTTTTAGTATTATTTTGCAAACATAATAAAATACAAATAAAACAACCGAAACCATAGTTAGACAAGAGGCAATTTATTTTTTTAAAACACTAACAACAAATTTAGGTAAAAGATTGCGAATAGAACAAGTTGGGTTCCCAAAGGGAATGAAAAGAAAAAAAGTAGATTAGAATTCAATTTTTTGCGTTGTTAAGATCAGCAATCTGAAACCGGCTTATTCGGAAAATTTTGCAAAATTTATTTTAAGTTTTCCCATGAAAATTTAAGTTTTGATACTGAAATCTCAAAAATGGGGGGTGGGGGTATTGATACATGAGCATGGACCAAGAAGCAAGGAGGGGCGTGGCTACCCCGGGTAAATGGCGCTTTGAAAGCTAGGAGAGGGGTAAAGGCAGGGTCCGTCCGTACCCTCTCTAGCTTTCTAGGGGGGGGGGGTCAACCCGGGGTAGGCCAGTTAGAATTCTATAGGGGGGTCAGGTAGGTTCCGGTTTCCAAACAAAGTTGTTATAAATAATAAATTTAAGTGTTTTAGCTCTAATATAATATAATTTAAAAGATAAAATAAGCTATCTAGGTATAAAAAGTGCACAAAAGTACTGTTTTTTTACAACAAAATGTCTTTTTGACAGTAATTTTTTTTTACCTAAATTTATACTTCAAAATATTGTTAGGAAGGGGGGGAGGAAGGGGTCGCTTGATAATTCCTGAGGGGGTAGGGTGTCAAAATGACAAGAATTTCGGGGGGGGGAGAAGGGCACCCCCCTTGATTTTTTCTAGGGGGAGGACACGAAATTTCGAGGCTAGGGTGGACCCTACCTCGCCCGACCCCCCTCCCCTCATCTATGGGTATTTCGAAAGCTTCAAAAAATTTTTAGGATGTACGCCCAATTTTTCCTTCTGCCACTTCGTGGCTGGAATAACCGAAACCACTAAACTTCAGTGTCCCACTAGCCATTGGTTTTAGGAAAGGGATAAAATTTACAATAAAATTCAAATTGGGAGTATAAATTCTTCACCCTTCTAATTCCAGTGGTTGTCCCATTGCTACTAAGCCTATGTTGACAATTTATGTTGGTTTCTCAGTTTCGACTCTCTCAGACACTGACGCATTCAACGTTTTGCGAAAAAGGAAGACTGCAAGTCATTCAGTAAAAATGCATGCATTTTCAGACCCGTGCATCAGACCTGTGCAAGCCGCCTCGCCGGTAGTTTATCGGGGGGGGGGGGGGGGGGGGGCACGGCCCACCGGGGGGGTGCACGGGGGGCAATTTTTTTAAAACGGAGGGTGGTGGGGCACGCAGGGGAGAAAGAAAAAAAAAAGAAAACAAGAAAAAAAAGGGGAAAAAGGAAAAAAAGCGAAATTCAGGTAAAAATAGGTCTAAAATGGCTTAAAATGCATAGAAATAGGTTAAAAACTACAAAAATTTCGCGATGGCGTCACAATAGGTTAAAAATGACGTCTTAATATTCGGATACTTTTGATTTTTTTGGGGGGGGGGGCGGGGGCAATAAAACGGGGGGGGGGGAAATCCTCCAATAAAACGGGGGGGGGCATTTCCAGACCGTGCACAGGTCTGCGTGCACGGTCGAGAAATGCCCTCCCCCGCTTTATTGGAGGATTTCCTCCCCCCAGTCCAAAATGAAAAAGTACTCAAAAATTATGACGCCAGTTTTGACCTGTTATGACGCCATCATTGCCAATTTTTTGCAGTTTTAGCTTATTTGAATGGTTTTAAGCCATTTTAGACTTATTTTTACTTAAATTTCGCCTTTTTTGTCCTTTTTTTCTCTTTTTTCCCTTTCTTCTTTCCTTGCCCCCATTTTTAAAAATTTACCCTCCATGTGCCCCCCAATTTGGAATCGCCCCCCTCCCAATAAAACCCCGGGGGGCAGTGCACAGGTCAGCATTCAATTTTAAAAAAGAAATGCATTCAATCCACTGCGTATACGAACACAATGGGGACGTTATCTAGTTTTTTCCCCTGAATACAACCATTATCTCATCAAAAAATAACCCCTCGAAGTCACCTGATTATGGTGCACCCACCAGGCGTTGGCCACAACCTTCGCGTCCCAGGCGGCGGAACAGCAAACCGCCAATGCGCCCGCTTCATTGAGGGTCTTGGGCGGAATGGGGACCGGCTCTTCCCCGGGTAGCGACCGGTTTTTGATGATCACGCTGGACGCTCCGCGCAGATCTGCGTGCACGTACACGTCGCCTGCTCGCAAATAACTAAAAGTCCCATACAATTATATTAAAAGTACGTATTTTTAATAATTTTAATGCTATTATTTTGGTGTACACGAAAGTATTAAAAAAATGATGTTTAGTGTATCAGTTTCCAATCAAAAAAAAATACTCGATTTAATTAAAGTACACAGAGTTTTAATTTGATTTACGAAACCTGTCCACTGCAAGTGAAAAGAAAAATAGCAAAAATTAATCTTAATAACATATACAAAAAATCAATAATTGAAACAATTATACATTATCTATACATCAGTAAAATCACACCGTTTTACGAGAAGCTCGTTTTGTTGAGATTCTCTGCCACCGATTACCAAATAATCCTCAGAGCTGATAAACCAGTAGAATTTTTCGAACCAAAAGGTTTTACGTTGTTTATTTACAGACGTTTTAATTTGCACTTGTTTTAAGGCCTCTTGTGTTTTCTGTTCTGCTGATTTTAGCGCTTTTTTGGTTGCATCCAACGTTTTCTTTTCCTGAAAATATTTTGAGTTTTACGGAAAAAAAACATGAAGATAATAAATTAAATAAAACATTCTTCTCCGAGCCATATATACATAATTCGATAAAAAAAACTCTCGGTATTTAAAGATACAGTCAAACACTTAAACAATTCTACAGCGGACGCCGCAAAAACCAGTTTAAAATCTTTTTATACTTACTGGAAATCTCATCATTTTATTAACTACTGGGAATCTTAATCTTTTAGGTGTTGTGGTTGTGTCTATATTGTGTTGTGCGTGTTCCCTATTTTTTGGGTAAGAACTTCTCGTATGTAGTCTTCTTACACTTTGTTTACTGCTAAAATACAGCAACATCTGCCTAAAATTTACGAAAAAAACTATAGTCTGTTAAAAAAATGATTGAGACTAGCAAAAAATTTGAACTTTTAAAAGGTTAATCTCAAAAACGGCACATGAACTAATACAGTGCTTGCTTTCCTTATATCAAAAACTCTTAAATAAAAAACTCTGCTTATGTCAAACTTTTGCTTGCTTCAAATATTTTAAACCTTTCCAGCAGAACCTGCGACCGACTACGTTACGCCGTGTTAAAAACAACTTATGACAATTAACAAATAACTTGTTTAAAATTATGTTTATAATCAATGTATACCTTTAAAGCAGCTTGTTTTTTGGAGTCGTAATGTTTGCGGGCGTTCTGAAAGGCTTCCAACGCTAAGTCAATTTCTACCATTATCGAGTCATCCAAATTTTCTTCTAAATTGTTTTTCTCGTCTTCACTTTGTTCAGCATCAGAATCCAACTCAGCAAATGGATTTCTAGTAATAATGCTATGCTTAAATAACCATAATTATATTTCTAGGCTAGTAATATAATTATTGTTATTTAAGCATTAAATTAAAGGTAATCTTGTAACTTTGTATGTGTATTGATTGTGTGTGTGTGTGTATTGAGTATTGTACGTTAATTGGTGGAATGGGGAAGTAGAAGAGTACGTCGAAATTTTTTAAAACTCAGTGCAGCTCCTTTTTAAGAGGTAGTCAGTCCTCTTAGATTTTAACTATTTTTAGTATAAAAAGGTCTGTCAGGGTACCGAAAGTGAACAAAAACGAATTAACGAAAATAAAAATTACCTTAGCTCCATAACGATGTGATTGGTGTCCAGTTTGAGTTGAGCGATGGCGGTGGCGGCCGGATCCCCGCGGTCCTTACCCTCGTCTACCAAATCCTGAACTAAATCCCAGCTGAGTTTATTGGCCAAGGCCGCCCGAATTACGTGTATCGCCTTACTGACTAAATCTTTATTTAGCTCGATGTACGCGGCCTTTTTTTCGCTTACACTTTGATACTCCTAAATTAACGTTAAAAGAAAATACTTATTTAGTTAGATGCATTGCATTTCATAACATAATCACAGGTAAATAAATGGTCTGGAGAACTAGGGAGATGGTTATCTATATACTCGGTTATTTAAAATCAAGGCCAAAGAAGAGATAGACAGAACCAACCAGAGTTGAACGAAACCCTGGTTACCGGCAAAGGACAACAGATAGACAGACCTGTGCACGGCCTAAAAATGCCCCCGCTTCATTGGAGGATTCCCCCCCGGCAATGAAAAAAAAAAAAAAAATGAAAAAGTACCCTAAAATTATGACGCCATTTTTGACCTATGATGACACCATCATCGCGAAATTTTTGTAGTTTTTAGTCTATTTTAATGTATTTTAAGCCATTTTAGACCTATTTTTACCTTTTTTCGGTTTTTTCGTCCCTTTTTTCTATTTTGCCTTCTTTTTTTCTTTCTCCCCTGCTTGCCCCCCCAGTTTCAAAAAGTTGCCCCTGTTTTGGAATTGCCCCCCTTCCAATAAAACCCCGGGGGGCGGTGCACAGGTCTGGATAGGTTAGGGTGTCAAATAGAAAAAAATTGCTGGGTGGGCTTCAGACAAGAGCATGGACCGGCAAGCTATGGGGGGATGGCTACTCCAGGTAAATGACCCTTTGAATGCTAAGAGGGGGGTTCAGAGGGGGAGGGTACGTACCCGCTTCTAGCTTTTTAGGGGGGGGTCGACCAGTTTGAAATTCAGAGAGGGTCCGGTTTCTAAACAAAGTCACATTAAATTATTAATTTAAGTTTTGTAGCACTACTATAGAATTTTATATACTAAAATAGGCTATTTATGTATAAAAAGAGTACAAAAGTACTGTTTTTACTACAAAACCGTGTTTATGACAGTAAATTTTGACCTAAATTCATACCCAAAAAATGGCTTGGAAGGGGGGGAGAGGATCGATTTAGAATTTCAGAGAGGGGTAGGGTGTCAAAATTTAAAGATTTTGGGGGGAGGTGGAGGGGGACCTAGATTTTTTCTAGGGGTGGGTGAAACCCCCCCCCTTCTCTCCGCTAGTAGGGGAATCCCCTAGCACTACTCTCTTCACGGTGGAAAAGAGGAATTTTTGTCAAGAAAGAGAAAAGAGGGTGAATTTTTACCACCTATGAACATGAGAAAATGCGAAATAATATAAAAGAAATGTAAAAAATGATATTTTAAGAGCAAAAGCATTAATTTATAAAAACTTAAAGCCAAATCCTGTGTAATACCAATTTCACTCTTAATTTACTATACCATAATCAAAGGTGTTGCAAAACAGAAAAGAGGCAGGTACATAGTCTAGCCTTATAAATCTCCCCCCCCCCTTCCCGACATTTTGTTCCTAGAAGCGGAAGAAAGGGGTGGCCTTAAATTTTTGCAAATTCCCACTACCCGACTAAAATCCTAATTGTGTCACGCAGGGCCTGTGCCAGGATTTTTGAAAGCAGTAGGGGGGGCTAGACTCTGGAAATACGAAAACAGTAGATAAATGCGGCGGGAAGCGCCGCAGTTTGCGCAGCGGCACCAGGCGGAGGCGAAGCTTCCAATGGGGGGGTCTGGGGAGTCCCCCAGCCGCCTGAGGCGAAATTTTTTGATTTAGAATTTAAAATAAGCAAAATTGGGGCTTAAAAATACCTATTTACATTAAATTCAAGGCAGGTAATCAGCAAAATCCATTTTTAGCATACCCCATAAAAGGAAGTAGGGAGAAGCAGGGGTCACAATGGAGTTACCTACACTTTTACCTCCCCACACCCCTGGCCTGGACCCACCTCCCCCTTCATTAATTTTTACCCCGACCAACCCAGAAAAGGGGGGCATGCCCCCCCTTGGCACAGTTGTTGTTGTTGTTGATAACCTGAAACTTATCTTCCCTATGCAGATTATGCAAAGGGCAGGCGCTAAGACAAGCCAGGAGGGGCGAAAATGTTTCACCCCTATGGTTAAGACTCTTCGTCCAACATTAATAACGATGTTGGCAACCTTTACCGCTAGAGTGTTCACTACATGCAGTGTTCACCCATTCCGAGGTCTTTGTCTAAAGGATTTTTTAAGTCGCGCCTAATATTGATCTTACTATATAACGTCGTACATGGTCAGTATAGGTGTTCTTGCAAGGCCAGTGGTACAAACTCCACACACAATAGAGCTGTATTTGTCCACTGGTTTGCTAGATAGAAAACTGCCATATGTGGACGACGTACAACAACAAACATTCTAGCCATGCCACGCTGGACACATTCCTATAAAAGAAAAGATCCAGCAACCAGGTTTAGGTGGTAGCGGAACCCATAGGCCCGTTGGGTGCTGCCCAAAGGTCAGCACAGTCCTGGTGGCTGGTGTCACGCAAAATGTACACAAATCAATAAAATGTAGCTCTAAAACTCCTTTGATCATATTCATGGAGGAACAAGGGTGGGATACACACCCTTCTAGCCTCAAAATTTCGCCCCTCCCCCCTAGAAAAAAATCCAGAAGGCTCCCCCTCCCGCCAAATTTTCGAATTTTTTACCCCTGACTCTGACCCCCTGTAGAATTTAAAATTTGCCCCCTTCCCCCTGGAGAAAATTTTAAGTATTTTTTTATACTAAATTTTTTTTCAAAAACATGAATTTTTAACACAAATTCGTATTTTTACGCCGTTTTATACCAGAATATTACTTTTTATTCAATAAAATGTATTATTATCTTATAAAAAAATATTAAACCTTTAATGGTTTAAAAGTATTTTTATTTTTATCAAGGGTGTTCTTGATTTTCTTGGAAGGTGTTGTCACTTAGGTGTATTTCAGGGGGTTTACTTTTTAGTAGAGGATTAGGTTGGCGTTGAGATAGACATTCTTTTCCAAAATAGGTGTGAATGTTAGTCATAGGTGAGAAAGGAGGGGCAGGGTGGGGTCCACCCATACATGGGCACGGGAGGGGGGTTAGGGGGGGTTAACCCCTCCCCCCAAATTCTGAGAAGTGGGGTTTAACCCCCCCACACTCAGAAGTGGGGGGGGGGAGAAAAAGTTAACCCCCCAGATTTGGAAAAGTGAAGAAAAAAATGTCTTTAAAATGACTTCTAATTGCCTCCAAACTTAAGTTTTGACGTCAAAATGAATGTTTTAAGCAATAAAAAGCTCAAAAATGCAATAAAAAGGGCTTTTTGACCTAAAATTAGTGTTTTTAACCTATTTTTCCTTCAAAATCGAAAAACGATATGGGTAAAATGCACTCCAGAAAAAAAACGATATGGGTATTTTGCGTTTCTCGGATTTTAACCTCCCCCTAATTTGAGGTTTAACCCCCCCACTCCCGACCAACTTGCCCATGTATGGGTCCACCCCCCCTAGCCTCGAAATTTTGGGACCCCACCCTAGACGAAAATCTAGGCCCCCCCAATATTTCCGAATTTTTTACCCCTGACCCCCCTCTAGATTTTAAAATCTGACCCCCCCCTCGGGAAAATTTTAGGTACCTTTTTTATACTAAATTTTCTTTCAAAAACGTGAATTTTCATCACATATTCATGCTTTTACACCCTTTTTATACAAACATGAATATGGCTTTTTATTCAATAAAATGTAGTATTATCCTATAAAAAGAACAATTATTAAAGTTATTATGGTTTAAAACTGTTTTGCTTTGGACACCGGATCCCACCTGGACCTGACCTCGCCTCTAGATTTCAAAATTTCGCACCCCGGGTCGACCCCCCTAAAAAGCTAGGGGGGGTCCGGACCCCCCTGGGACCCCCCTCCTAGAATTCAAAATTTGATTTTCCCCGGGTAACCACCCCCCTAGCTTCTCCGACTGTTTCCACCTATGATGTTACTCTGGACTGGATAGTTTTTTCAGTGAGATTTTGGTTGAAGAAACTTTCTGTTATTCCACCATATTTTGATTGGAGGGTGTTTGTTGGATGGGTGAGTCTGTTGCATAGTCTTGGTGAGAAAATGTGTTGAGAGGAGAGATGTGTGGTTTTCAATTGGTAGTACTTTTGTTTCTTGGTGGAGAAGATCTGGAGAAGCCATTTTGTGGCAGCCAGTTCCTATCCTGAGGCTGAGAGCTGAATTTTGTGTTGATTGGAGTTTCTGATAAATAGTGTCTACGGAGCGGCTTCCACGCAGCGACACTGGCCAGATCCAGCAATGGAAATGGTCAACAGCTCTACTTCTATTCCAGTCAACTCGGACGATCTTCGTTCAAAATTAATAACGTTGGCAACATTTACCGCTAGAGTGTTCACTGCATGCAGATGCAATGTTTACCCATTCCGAGGTCTTTGTCTAAAGGATTTTTTGAGTCGCCTGATATTGCTTTTACTATTAAACGTTGTACATGGGCAGCATAGGTGTCGCTGCAAGGCCAGTGGTACAAACTCCACGCACAATAGAGCTATTTTTGTCTACTAGTTTCCTGAATGGAAAACTGCCATGTGTGCCGACGTAAAACAACCTTTTTCTAGCCATGCCAAGCTGGACTCATTTTTAGAGAGAAAAGATCCAGCAACCAGGTGGTACCCGTAGGCCCGTTGGGTGCTGCCCAAAGGTCAGCACGGTTCTGGTGGTTCAATGGCACGGTGACCTAGCTTTGGTGACCTTGTTTATCTAGGATGATATTCTTACAATTCTCAAAACAATTGTTAATCTTACCACTAAAAATAAAATATTTTATAAAATTTTAAAAAAATAAGCTATACGATTCTTTCGAATAATTTCATAATAAGCTACACGATTCATTAGAATGAATACTAAAATTTTACTTGCAATTTATCCAGTCTGTTCTGATGGTCCTTTTTAAAATTGTTCAGTTTCTTCAACGCTTCCCGTTCCTGTTGCAAGGCTTTCAAGTCCAGCTTTTGCGACTCTTTGCTCGAAAAGAATTCGTCCACTGCCTGTGTAAAAGTGGGAAACTCGCGAAAAGACAGAGCGCTTGGAATATCAAACTCCTTCTTCGGTAGAAACTGATCAAAGAGAAACGGGTGAAACTCTTGGTACGTTTCCAAAGTTTCCGGCGCTAAACCCTCGTCGGGTGACGGTTTGCATTCCTTTTTTACGATGAGAAATCCTAAAAAAATCGAATAGAAATAACAGTTGCTCTGGAATTTTTCATTATCATTATAACGTAAAATAAAATTTTACGTATTCGTAAAAGTATCAATAAAAGTATCAGTATTTTAGACCTATTTTTACCTTATTTTCGCTTTTTTGTCCCTTTTTTCCCTTTTCCTTTCTTTTTTCTCCTTTTTTTAAATTTTTTTTCTTTCCCACTGCTTGCCACCCTCCCGTTTTATTGTCCCCCGTGCCCCTCG
>JASAMX010032110.1:0-16472 GCA_030248175.1 Microlaimidae sp. YZB2_3 | reverse complement strand
CTCGGTTTATACATGAAGCATGGCAATATACAACAGAAGGTTCCATGCAACTTACACCAGCCATCTTGATCTTATCTTTCGGTACAATTATCAATTGATTGAAAAAGGGTGTGAAATTTTGTATTGTTTCAATCTGCATACTATGAAAAATAAGTAGGAGATACGGTAATTATCCATTATGGTGACGCTTATGTATATTGCATACTTTATGTATAAACCCAGTTCCAGTGCAAGGTGCCTATACAACAGTGTAATGTACTCGCATAAAAGGAACCTTCTACTATTTACCCTACCAATAATTTTATTCTATTTTACCAATAATTCTACCCTACCGTTCTAGTTCTATTCAATAATAAAAATTTAACACATTGTAATTCACATGTCAAGGCCCCATATGTCAAGGCCATCATTAATCAAACTTCCTATATTATGGCCAACATATTAATCGTCGTTATATAATAGTAACTACAATATACTAGGCATTACTAAACAGGTATAAGTCATTCATATTACTTGTGTTCCCTTAATTTAATTTAATATTTAATTTTATATATATATATATATATATATATATATCTATATATATATATATATATATATATATATATATATATATGTTTTCCTTAAACCTAAAATATAAAAACTTATAATTGTTAAGTGTACTTCTTATACTGTCCTTTTTCTTTTCTGTGTTTTCTACACTGTACATATTTGTATTTTCAAATTTCCTTTATTCAGTGTATTAATTTCAATTATAAGTTCTTGTTATTGGTGCGAGTGGAGGGGAACCCTCTTTTTCATATGGGGCGTGTGCCGGTGGGTCGCCATTGCGGACAGCAGGACTGCGTTGAACCCCGTTGTTTTCCTTTGCTGCAAGAGGAGGAGAGACAGCGTTGGATTTGTCTGGATTGTATTCAGGCCACCCAAGTGGGTGAAATACCTCCAATCGCCGATCATCTTGTGATGTTCCTGGACTACTCCCATCCCAAGCGTTGGTTTCTGTTTCGGCCGCTGGACAAGCAGAGCACTTTGCTGTTTCCGGTCGATTCACACTGCAAGACCCGCCCCCCATCCAACGCCGCTTTGGTGTCGGCCTCTGCAGATGTGAACGCCCAGTCAGAGGCGACGACCTCACAGGATTTTGCGAATATGCCAAACAACAACCGCGCCGAACCCGGACACAGACCCTTTGATCCCCATGGATGAAGAGTTGGTAGAGTTACTTGAGAAAGCCCTTGTTTGCATCGCTTCACCCTGTCTACTTAATAGTGAAGCTGAGCAAAATTCAGCAAATAAACAAGAAATTTTCTCTTTGGCGTGATTTAAAAACAATTTCATTTCTTTCTCTACTTGTGTTTGCATAATTTTTTTGTAAAAAACTACGAACTACTTACAAACAATTCCACTTTATTCAAATTATGCAAAAAACTTATTTTATTCAAATGATAAGGACGTTACATCAATTGGCTGCAATATTACCATTTTTCTTATGTATTACTTAATCCTGTGTAATTTTACTGTGTATTTTTGTGTAATTTACTACGTATTTTAATGTAATTTTTATTAGTCTTTGTGTATTGTTTTTTGCTATATTACCATATATTCTGTGTTTACTTGTCTCTTAAAGCTGGTTCACACTACATTACTTAAGACAGATGACGTAGCACTTAAGATGTAACATGTAAATTTTATCAGTTCACACTATCATATGATGATGCATGACTTAAGACGTATGATGCATGACCTAAGATGTAAGAGAGATAGAACCGTGCTCTATCCTTACGTCAATTTCGACATAAGCGAAGAGAAACAAACTGCGTAAATCTACTAACTGTGGTTAATAAATCAATTTTTCTGTTGTATTTTTTTTAAATTTTTGCATGTTACACTGTAAAAAGTGTAAACAGCTATTTCAGGCAATAAATTATGTCAAAAAAATTTATTCAGGTCAAAAAGCTGATAAATCTCGCCCGAAATTGACCAAATTTTAAAGTTTCATGTCTATTTTGACCTGTTTTAAATTTATAATTTGAAAATACTTGAAAGTTAACGTTCCCAAATACTTATTTGTGCAAAATAAAATCAACAAAAAGTAAATCATTTCTACAAAATCTTTTTTTTTCTTCAAAAAATACAATTATAAAACCTTTTTGAGTTATATAAGACACCGGGACGTTTACATATTTATCCCAAAGACGACGCTTAAGATTTTTTAAAAGTTTTGAGTTTTAACAATATTTTGCCTTAGCATTTACCCACAAACGTATTTATTTATTTATTTTTTGCTGTTACACGATAAAAAAGCCAAAACATGCTAAAATTAAAGAGCCAATATTTAAGTTTGAAAATTGGCCATTTTAGTGACGAAACTAAATTGTTTTTAATGCGTAAAACAACTGAGAGGTCTTACCTCATGCGTTTTGATGTTGTAGTGTGAACTGATGGGGCGTACGTCTTACGTCATACGTCATAAGTATACGTCATAAGTTAACGTCATACGTCTTAAGTGATGTAGTGTGAACCAGGCTTTAGTGTAAAAATTTTTTTTTCTTTGTTTCTTGTGTATTCTTGTGTTTAAGGCAGCAAATTTGGGGAAGGATGACAGTCGCTAACTACCGTCACCCTGGTTCAAGTGTTTTTGTTCATAGGCCTCAGTTATCCCACTCACCACCATGCTCCGCTGCCACCGGTTTGTTTGTCCCATAGCTGGGGACAGCTTTCAGCTGGTGGGGGAGGTATGGCCGGAGAGTGTGTGGCAGGTTATATAATTCTCTTTTTTTATTGCTAAATATTATGTTGTTATTGCGCCCAGCTTTTAAATGCGCACTTAATTATATTCAAATTAAGATAATTGCGCCCGTTGCCGCGCGTGCAAAATAAAACCATTTCAAGCAGCAATTTCTGTTCCAAAAGTGGGAGCGCAACGCGGGTACCATATCATTGGTTTTGCATTTTAAATTATTGAATCGTCAAATTTATCCTACCGCTCCAGAAAGGGATCCGCAAATCGTCATGATATCCATAGGTTAGCATATTTTTATTTGAGTTATTATTTTTATATTGAAATGCTTATGAAATGCCGACGCTACAATTAGTTACGGCCAATCTAGGTAGGGAATTGTTGTTTAAGTTTGAAAGAACATCTTTGGCTGAACGATCTCCTTTCCATTGAGTTAGGTTAAATTCCTTGGCGACTTAGACAAATTATTATAGGGGAATGGCTCCGATTCGTCAGTAGCCAGCTCAGGTATATTAGGGATTAATTGCACGTTTGAGTAAAGTAAAGTAGTTTAATATTTTATAAGTATTTAGTTTTTGGTTAAGCTGAGTAACCCTCGGCGAAGGTAATTGTCAAAAATTACTTTCGCACCTAAAAAATTTGTGTTAATAAGCGTTTTTCTTAAAATCACCCCAAATTTCCTAAAAATACATAATCAAATAGATCATGTTGCTAAACCCCTCACTTTTGCATTTCTACTTGTTGGTGTCAGTAGCACCATATTTTTAATACCAAAACTAGGTTAAGGCAAAAACCTTCGTTTTTTATCCAAAAACTTAGTAATTTTTTTGCATAGTTACCCTATCTAAAATGCCATTATTTGCCACAACGCTGTTAGTTTTTCTGTTGTAAAATTACTAATAAAATACTCTTGTGTAAAGTAGTGTAAACAAACCACTCAAGCGTAAATCAAATCACCCGCCGCCTTCAAACTTGTTCATAATTAACGTAACGATTATTAACACAAACACACAATGTTTTCAAGTCCTGTGTAACACATACACAACAGACTCGGCTAAGTCCGAATTCAATTGCCAAAACCTCTTGATAATCAAATAGATTTTTTAATCCTAATATTTTTGATGTTTGAATCAATCTTCTTATAAACTTTTCAATTAAACCGTCCGGTTCATTAGTTGATTGATTGAAGCTCACATATTCCAAAGCAACTTCTGTGTATAACTTTTTGTGGCGCCAAACCCCTACGTTTGGCCCTAACATAATTACACACATTTCTCAACTGGTATGACTGATGTTCCACTGCTAAAATATTAAATAACTATATTTATGTGAAACAGATTTTCATTGTCCACTTCAACTATTTCCTTTCTGATTTTTGCACAGACTGAACACTCAGTCCCTCATTAATTTTCAAACCCACCGCGCTAACGTTTTACAGAGTTGTTGCTATTTTTTGACTAACGTTAGCCGATGAAGATTTTCTACCAGGAGCACGTTGTCACCTCATGACATCTTCAACTTTTTGAAAGCTGATGAACCAATCAGCTAATTTACTTTAATTTCTTTTTGTAACTCACCGAGTTAACGTTTCACAGGAGTTGCTTATATTTACAATAATGTTAATTTGTGAGCTGAATTCATTCATTTGTTTCACGCTTCAATTCATCTTTATCCCAAACTTTTTCAAGACTGGAAATACTTCCAGTCATATTTCCAATTTCCACGCTGAGTACTCTTCTGACCTAGTGGTTGGCGGAGTGTGTTACGCGATTTCCCTCATTCATAAATAAAATTCGAATCTGTTATAATCCCTACCGAGGCCACGCCTTTTGTTTAACTTATATTTTTAAATAACGTGACTATTATCCTAATAAGTGCAGCAGTGCTCTTGTGTACCGGGAAACAGGCTCTATAAATACTAGCTAGACCCCTTTTCACCCATTACAGCAGCGTGGCCAGTAGAATGCAGTACAATAAAGCTGTTTTATTTGTTAAATGATAAATCACTTGAAAAAAAACTAATCTTTTAGTCTTTTTATTTACTTGTGTTTGTTGTTTCTGTGTGTGTCTAAAAAAGAATTATTAATATTCAAAAAAATAGTGGGAAGGGGAAAAAAGGGGCTTTTTTTGAGAAAAAAAAAAGAAGAACGAGAAGGTAGAAAAAAAAAAAGATGAAAAAAAGAAGAGTTTATTATGAAGAAAGATGCAAAAGCAAAAAGGATCAAGGAAGGGAAATGGATTTTTTGGGGTTGGAAAAATTTAAATTTGGCGCCGGGCAAGAGTACGCGGGTGTCTCTAGCGAAAAAATTGTGAGAAAGAACGTGCATTAATTTTTGGGAGAAAGTTGGGAATGTATGAGTAAGGGCTACAGGGAGCGCTTGGATTTTGTTGGCGGCTTGCTGGGAGCGATGGAGAAATGAGCGTGCGTTGGTTTATGAGGATTCTGAGGATAGGGAGGCCGCGAGAGAAAAGCGTGTTGGCGAAGTGAGGCGGCGGCGGGAGGAGCGCGCAATTGAGCGCGCCGAGTAAGAAGGGATTGTGTTTGTTTTTTCGGCGCGGGGGGATCTAGGGTTGTTTGGGAGAGCGTATTTGTGTGGGTAAAGAGCGAAGAAGGGAACTCTAGAGGTACTAAAAATAATAATAAAGAGCTAGCTGTTTTTTCCCAACCAGTTAGTTATCCTGCGCACCAAATATAAAAACGAAATCTATAAAGAGAGCGAGATAAAAGAAAGAGAGAGAGCGCGAAAAAAAAGTGTCATAGAGTTAAAAAGACGTTTTAGTATAGAGATAGTTCTGTATAAGCGTCTTTTCCGGTAGGAGAAAGGGTACAAAAATAATAAAATTAAAAAAATCGCAGGTTTTTAGTTTCTATAGTCTAGACCTATACTTAATTAAAATTGCTACATGATAATATGTTTCACTAATTTGAAGTGCTTTAATATATCAGTTTGTTCTAAATAAATTTTGCTTTTTTGATTAAACATCAAAGTAGTTGGAAATCATCACTAAAAAGGTATTTTTGTAGACAATAATTTCGAATTAGCAAAAACAAAGTTGAAATTTGTGCTTTGAAATTAATTTCAAACCTGCATAGGTGTTTTTAATGTTTTGTTTATAAAACCAATATAAATTTAAAAATTAAGCTTAAAAAGCTCATTCCAAACCTCTAAATAGATTAAAACAATAAAAAAGTAGAAACCAAGCGCTGTAGCAGTGCAGCAACCATACCTACGAAACTGTAAAAAACTAAAAATCCCCAAAAAATGGTTTTGTTTTTGCAATATTAGGAAGCATTAAAAAAATTTTGAAGGGAAGGGGTCAAGATTTTAAACCATAAATAATATTAATATTTAAAACCCTAAAATGTACTAGTCGTTTCCTGTTTCTCAATTTTCCTCCTACATATGATTGGCGCTGGTTGTCATTGTACCCTCTTCCTACACTAAAAAACCCTTATTCAGAACAGAACTAGTCCATACTGTCAATAAAGTTAGGGTAGTGCATTTAATTTTGGCACTTTTCATAGCACTGCACTTAAACTCGATTAAGGAGGTCCTTTTAAAAAGTGCCGAAATTAAATGCATTTTTTTCCCAAATTTTGCTAATTTTGATACCATTTGGCATTTTAGCTGTAACTTTTTGCCAGTTACACGTTGGACAACAAGTAGAAGCTTAAATTAAAGAAAACTGTCTGAAGATAATGATAGGCTTTAAAATTTTTGAAAATGCTGATTTTTTGACTGAGAAACAATCGATTGTTTGTAAAGTGCCGAAATTTAAAGCATACATTTAATTTCGGCAATTTTCCATTTTTTTTAAAACTGATTTAATTAAGTAAAAAAACAACTTTCGTACAGTGAAACTTTTATGAGACAACGCAGTATCGCAAAAGCTTTAAAATGAGCTATCAAACATGAAAATTGGGCCATACAGTGAAAAGTTACATATGAAAAACGAAAAAGTGCCGAAATTAAATGCACTATCTTACGTCTTTAGCTTAATCATCTTTAAATTTTGTTTTTGTGATGATGAGTTATGGTTCTTTTTTATATTTTTACATTTGAAACGTGTTGGTTGATAATTGGATTTTATTCAATAAACACTTAAACAGTTTTTCATGTTATAACTATTTGTGTGTATGGAAGTTAGGAAGATTATAATTATTTAGGTAGTTTATGAGATATAAGTAAAAACTGTTGAATTAAAATTATTGTGCTCAATTGTATGTTTTTATATAAACCAAGAAACTGTGGTAAAAAATTTATGGTACAAAAATGATGCGGACTGGCGACAAAACTGGAACTTTGACAGGTCATTATTTCCATAACGCGAGGTAGAATATGTACGGGACATATTTTGGAGTAAGCTCAAACTTTTGGCTATTTTTTGAAAAGGTTAGAAAAAAAATTTTCTATGACGTCATCACTATGGCTGATGCGGCGAAAAAAACCTGGTCCCAAAAAAAAACTTTTTTATTAGTACAAGATAAAAAACGCCGCTCAGTATGCTGTTAAAATAAAAATAGGGATAAAAAACGGCGGACATTTGATATATAACAATATGATTAAAATCGTACACACGTCGAGCAGGAAGCAAAACAAAACCTATCTTTTTTGCAGTGTATTAATTTTCAAAAACGCGAAAACCGCGCGCTTTCAACGCATCATAAAAAAATTTGAGCAGGCCGATTTTGCTCAAACTTTCAGAACAAACTTGAAGAAGTATGTTTTAGCAGCATACCGTTTGGCGTTTTTTATCTCGTACTAATAAAAAAGTTTTGTTTTTTTGGGACCAGATTTTTTTCACCGAATCAGCCATAGTGATGACGTCATAGAAAAATTTTTTTCTAACCTTTTCAAAAAATAGCCAAAAGTCTGAGATATGCTTTGATATATGTCTTGTACATATTCTACCTTGCGTTATGGAGATATGACTTTTCAAAGTTGGAGATTTTTCGCCAGTCCGCATCATTTTTGTATAGACTATAGTTTCCTAAAAATTAAATTTTGCGGTAAAAGTTGATTTTTTTATTAAATTTATTTTTTGGTTTGGTATACAATATTTTAATCATAAATTAGTTAAGTGTTTAGGTTAGACTTAAGTTTTGGTTGGGAACTTTCATTCCACACTTCTAAAGGTGGTACTTGGCACGTTTTTAAGCAATAGCCTTAAGGACTGACTCTTAAACTAGGGCGATTGAAACCAGTAAAATTAGCAATTGTAAAAAAACGCTTCAGCTTACGAGGGCCTAAAAAACCCATCGTTTATTAGCAGATCTTCATAAGCTGGTTTTAACTTTTGGCTGGGGACTTTCACACCGCATTCCAAAAGGTGAGTGGCGTATTCTTGATGGCTAATGGCAAACTTGCTGATTCATACTTTGTCTTTTGAACTTCTTAAAGGAAGGACGTTTCGGCTTGTCTAAAGAACTTTTTGGCTTAAGTATGAACCAGCCTTTAATGGTTTTTTTTAACTTTTCAGAAATTTTAAAATATTTTTGTGAGAAATTTAGAACTTCAATCTAAATGATGCTTTAGGTTACTATTATTAAAATTAAATAATTTTCAAAGTTCAGAAGTATGTATATTTCATTTTTTATCATTCTTTTGTTAAAATAGTTTTGTTTACGAACACGCAAAGTAGGTATATTAGTAGTGATAAGATTATTATAATCCGCGTGTTTCAGAATTAGTGTTGTATTGAAAATTAAGTTTTTATGTTGTTAATAAAACAAGTATAACCCATCTCAGTCATACGACTGACAAATAATTTTCCTGTTTTTGGGGATCCACTAATTTTATTTTGTAAAAAATCACGTAGTTAGGATGTCCGCATATAAAAGTCATAATATATTTGTTTTTGTTTTGTGTGTTTGTTATTTTTTTGTTAAGTTTTGCTATCCGGGATTCCTCTAAAACTGTTTTCAGACTATATATTATAGTCTAAACACTATTCAATTGTGTATTATTTTGTTGCCCGTGTTTTAAAAAGATGTGTTTTTTATGAAAAATATTGGTTTAATTTAGAATTTGGCATTAAAGTCGAAATCTATACAATTCAAAACTAAAAACAACATGTTAAACATTTATTGTTCAGTCCATTAGGAAGTTGTTTATGGGCAAAAAACTGATGGATTAATTCAATATAACATGATATTGTTGCTTTTCATGGACTAATATACATTATTATTAATTTTTTAAGTTGCAAAATCCAAAGGCCTCTTTAGTGAAAATGGGCTGTTGAATATATAGGTGTTTATATTATTTTCTTTTAAATTCAATTCTTCTATGATAATCACCGGACTGTAAGCTTTGCAATGATACTTCACTTTATTTTTTTGTGTTTGGAGAGAATGTTTCATTCTCTTTTTAGTAAAAAAACGTTTTCCAAAATAAATATGTCCATGTCGACATTTCCAAAAACATAATATTGTGGTTTTCCATTGACTAAACTATTAGCAATAACTTTGAGCAAATTTAGAGACAAAATTTATTTTTACTTTCAAAATCCATAAGATTTTTTTGTCAAAATGCGTTGTCCAACTAAAGAAGTTCATTTAAGTTTTTTTTTTAATTTAACCCCCTTACGACTTTCTTCAGACTATAAGCTCTACAATGATATTTTATTTAGCCTAAAACGTTCATTTTATGGAGAGGAGAGTCCATCCTTTAGTTCTCCAAAAGAAGATGTCCTCGTTGTTTTTTTGTTTTTTTTTTTAAATAAATTTTGACTTCCCATTGACAAAACACTTTTATCAATAAGTTTTTTTTAGCCAGTTCAGAGACAAAACATTTGTTAACTTCCAAAATTCATAAGGTCCCGTCTCTAGTTAAAATGTGTCGATCAACATAAAAATGTCCATGAAATAGACAAAACGACAATAATATTATCAGAAAGAGAGGAGAGCAATTAGGAAACACACAGACACACATACATACGCTGACAGATACACACACACAGTACACACATTACGTCTATTTATATAACGCTTTAATATTTTTATTAAATTTAATAAGAATTATTATCATAATCCGCATGTTTCCGGATTTATTAAAGCGCTGCATCAAAAATGCAAAATAAAGTTTTTATGTTTTTAAGCAATGAATTGTTTTAATAATTTATTAAAAAATCATTATTATTATAATCCGCATGTTTCTGAATTTAACAAAGTGTTGTATTAAAAATAGTTATTGTTTTAAATACAATCTTTCATGTTTTATGAACCTTTGCATGATTTGCCAATATAATTCAAATTATATTGACAACAAGGAATTAAATAAATAAGATTATTAGAATAAGATAATATTATTGCAGTTGTAAGTAAGCAAATGAAAGCGGAAATTTTGATTAAAATATAATTTGATAAAAATACAAGTAAGGTGGTTCCATCCTTTGGACAAACGGTCTTTGGGCCTTTTTCCAAGGGGCAAGTACAGCGTAAGAACGTCCTTGGAGTTTGTGCAAAAGACAAAGTAAAAGGACAATCTCCAAAGGACAACGTGTTCATACTTTTTGCACTTTGGACTTTTCCCTTGGATTTTGCCCTTTGGACTTTGTCCAAAGGAAAAATTGAGTAGCATTCATACTTCGTCAAAGGAAAAAGTCCCAAGACGTTTTCGCTTGTCCAAAAGGGCGTTTTGGCTCTCTAAGTTGTCCTTTGGACTTTGTTCAAAGGAGGTCTTTTGTAAGTATGAACCAGCCTTATGAGCATTTAGCGTTCTACTTGGTTTGAAAATTTATACGAGTAATTTCAAAATTACATTTATCAGTATTATTTAAGTCAGGTAAAAGGTCCGTTTGCCACGATCGTAGTTTATCAGTAGTATCACCATCACCATCACATCACAATTGCTTCTGCTCTGCACAAAAACCAAACCAGTTTAAAGGTTTGAACTTTGAATGACCAGACACAAAAGTGAAATTTGTTTCACTGTTGTAATGTTAGTGGTAGTATCTTATAGTGTTGTAAAAAGTAAAGATCTTCGTTTATTTTAAGTAAAAGTCAAAGTAATTTAAAAAATTTTAGTTTAAGTAAAGAAGGAGTAAAAATAATTGGTGATTTTTAATTAAAGTAAAGTAAAAAAAGCAACGGTTAAAAAATTTTTTTAGTAAAACAAAATTAAGACTTATTTTTTTAAGTAAAAGTATAATAAAAAAATTTAAAACAAAGCTTTTTTGGGAGCTTTAAAGCTCCGTTTTAACGTGGTTTGCTATTTTTATATTTTCCAACGTGTTTTGTTATTAAATATTTTTATTTTAATAAGTTTTTTGTCGTCTAAATAAATAGTGTTTCTAAGCAATCTTAGTGACTTCAACAGTATGCTTTCTGCAGCCAGTAGATTTTATAACCACTAACCCGCTATACACTTTGTAATTAATAAAAATTCACTTATAATTAATTTAAGTATTTGCAGTGATAAAAAGCCCAATGTTGAAATTATTTAAAATTTTCTAAAGTAATTGAAGTTTTGAAAAAAAATCCAAGTAATGGTAAAAATAAAAGTAAAAGTAAGTGAAATTTGAAAGTCGAGTAAAAATAAAAACAAATTTAATCCAAAATCCGTTATTTTTATTAGTTTTTACAACACTAGTATCTTATTGCATTGTAAGGGTGAACTTTTAAGGGTACTGCTGACACATTTATTTTGACACAAACATAACAAAATTTTGGGGCAAATTTGAATTTTGAAAAATAACTTACCTTCGTTACAATTATAATTTGTACTGAATAGACATTTCAATTTGTCCATAATAAAAATTCATTATGGTTACATTATATTGGGCTGACCTCATAAGTATGGAGACATAAAAGGAGCAATTAAAATTGTGCAATCATGACGTTTTTTATACTTATTGGGACGCAGAATTATTTTGAATTTTCACTTTTTCACAAAATGCACATAAATTGTCAACTTTTGCCCTTATAAAACTAGGAATTTGTTCCAAATTAAGCAATTTGATAATTATTAAAATAAGGTATACAATCTTTAATATTAAACCGTTTTTGTTAAAAATTTTTAAATTGTTTTATTGTTAAATAGAAAATTCAACGCTGCAAATTATCGAGGTCAGCTAGGTTTGATTTGCCGATACGTTATTTTATATATTACGCTATACCACGAGTGAGTACGGTACCTTAAAATCTTTGTTCTCAAAACGTCATTTTTGTTTTAAAATCATAAAATCAAATTCATAAAACTTATCCATTTATAACAAATTAAATATTTTGATTACCAATATTTTAGTAGGACTACTTGTTAAAGAAGTTATTTTAAAAATTTAGGAAATGAATTGTTTGTCTTTCATTCGGCCTGACAGCTGATTTTTTTGTAAGATGCCTTATGGAATTGTTGTTTTATTTCTTAATTACGTTAGAATTTTAAAGGCCCTCAAATGGCCATTACTATTAGTGATTTGCGGCTATATGTTTTGCACCGCTGGAATAAAACTGGGAGGAGCTAAAATTCGGAGATCTTCACGCTTATTTAAGATCAATCTGTTTCCTAAGTGCTAATTAGTTGAAAGTGATTGTATCGCACCATAATGCTGTGAAAATGTTTAGCACCGAACAAATTACGATTAAATGGATTTATTTTGACCATCGTGATTTGTTTTTGAAAACAAAATTTGATTTTGAATCTTATTGATTTTTTTGTTTGTTATAATACATTCTACTTTTTTTAATTACTGAAAAATTATTTGCTATTGTAACGTTGTCCAATACAAACAATAACGAACTTATCCTTCTTTTTACACTTTATAAGTACAATTATAATGTTTTTTATTTGACCCTTTACTGTCATTTTTTTAAAGAATTCTTCTACTAAAAATAGAAGAAAGCAACTAATCAAGTTACAAGAAGAAGCAACTAAAAAGAAGCAACTAATCAAGTTACTAGCAAAATTAAATATTATGTTGTTTTATAATTATTTTTTTTCTGGAATTTCTTTTCAAAATATCCTAAAGTTTAATTAACTCTGCGATTTTGTCTTGGCAACTTAAAGGGCATTCTTCTGAGTCATTTATAGCTCTACATAATTGAGTCACATTTATTAAAATGACAGGAAAGCAAAAATATAATTTTTTATCTCGACTAACTTCATAAAATATTTTTTTAAATATAAAAATTACCAAAAATATTTTAAAAAAATTGATCATGTGTTCATATAAGTCCGGAATTTTACTTCGTTTTTGTGCTCATTTGCTCAATAATGGACCTACCTAGCATAACAAAAATTGGGTCGGCGGTCCCATCACAATACAAAGTTCCGCTCAAATTAAATGCATTTATTTGTTATATATTTGAAACTGGAAATACTACAAATAAGAAAACATATATTTGAAATATTTTAGCGGCTTTTTGTATTGCAAAAAGTATTGCATTTTTGTATTGCATTTTTGTATTTGTATTGTATGGCTTTTTGTATTTGTTTTTGTAAATTAAAGCATTGCAAAATGTTTTTCTTTTTCTGAGTAACACAAAAAATTTACATATGAAAAACCTTATTTACGCAAAAAGTTGCCTTAAATAATGATTAAAACTCAACAAAAGTACCTGAAATTGCTTTAATATTGTTGTTGAATCTCCGTTTTCTGAAAAAATTGGGTAAAAATTATCTATTTCATAGTGAATTCTGATTTCACGGCGGGAGGACCGCGGACCTAAAATTTTGTTATGCTAGGTAGGTCTATTAAAAACGAATACCATCTATTATATTTTAAAAGTTTTTTACAAATGTTTTTTCAACGTAAACCCAAATGCCATCAAAACGTCGCATTAAAAAGCAAAAGCATGTTTGCGGAACAGACCCCCCCTCTAAAATTTTATTTAAAAAAGGTAGCCTTTTAAAAATGCGATAATTTTTGATAATAGTTTGAAACAACAATTTATCAATTTATAAATGAACATTTTCTTATTTTTAAGAATGTGTAAGCCCGAAAAGTCTATTTTTAATTATTATCAATGGCTAAAACGTAACTCAAAATAAAAAAAATATTTCTTATATTAAAAACTAAGGTTAAACCCAACGTGGCTGCAACAGTTGTTCGTTGGATTAAAAAATGCCCCCCATTAAGTAACCACACAAATTATGAGAATCTAACGTCACTTTACCAAACAAATGCTTTTTCTTATCTAAATGCTTTGTAATAAATCGAATTTTTTTGGATGATAAAGTGACGTCAGATTCTCGTGATTTAAATGGTTACTTAATGGGGGCATTTTTTAATCCAACGAATAACTGTTGCAGCCACGTTGGGTTCACCTTTAAGTTCTGTTAGTTTAATTTTATTTAAATTTGTACTAATTAATTTAAAATTAGTTTATTTCTACAAAAATTATCGCAATATATTTCAGTTAACTTTAAGTAAGTCTGTAAAACAGATCTCATAATATCCTTTAGCAAAATTAGATTAAAAAATAAGTTGTTCTTATTGTCTATTTTGATCTAGAATAATTTTAACATACAATAAAAAGTTAGCCAAATAACGATTAAAATTACAATAGCCAAAAGGAAATTTTTATTAAATGAATGTCTATAAGTTTTTAGTGAGAACTAGATCTAAACTATTATTTTTTTAATATTTAATTGGGCTGATTTAAAAGCTAAACTAAACCTAACTGAACTTGTAAAATCTGAAATTGTTCCTTTTTATTATGATTGTTGGGGTTAACCCTTTAAAAAAACCTATTTAAACCTGGCAAATAAAAATCACCTGCTAGGATTATTGTTTTACGTTAAATTTCAAATTATATAATTTTTTGTTATTATTTATTTATTTATTTTAATTGTTTAGGGATTCCGGTATAAACAAATAAGCCTTATTTTAGATTAAAGAAGCTTAATATAAATACAGTTATTTTGATTTCGTTAATAGTTTTATCAATCAAATATTAAATTAAATAGCGTGTAGTTTTTTTTAATAAAACGCAAACACCACCTCCAAACCCTTTTGTGCGATCATTTTGAAGCAATTTATCTTTTCACTTTTATCTACCATTTGATAAAAAACTTAATGGTTACACTCTAATAAGAATCTTGTCTTGCCCTTTTTTTAAGATTCAGTTTCCATCATTATCTCTTTTTTTTCAACAAATATTAGAATTGTGACTTAATGCCGCCCGCACATCATTACATGGAGATATCAAAAATATAAACAAAAAAAACAACAACAAAAACATGGCTAACTAAAATTGACTCTAAGGATTACAAAAAAGCGCTTATTAGAGCCATTTATAAGCTCTTCTTGAATTGATTAAGCGAATTAAAAGTAACCTGAGACTGCATTAAGTTATTCCATTGTACAATTACTCTTTTTGCAAAGCTAAATTTTCTTATATCTATTTGACTATCATCTAAATTGTCGAGGATGTGGCGCAGTGGAAGATTTTACGTATTGCATACTGAAGGTCCCTGGATCGAGTCCTCGCTGAGACACACTAGGATCTTTTATTTTCTCTAAATTTATTTGACCAAACCTTTCTTCATAGCTAACAAATGTTAATTTACATTTATAAAAAACAATTTTTTAGTAAACTGTTGCTGCACTTTTTGTAGAAAAATTAATATTTTTTTGTAAATATGGGTTCCAAACTGCAATAGCATACTCCAGAATTGATAGTAAGATTTAATGGCCCTCAAAAAATTTGTTTTAGAATTCGAATTAAATGTTCTAAAAATCAATGCAAGTACTCTCATTGCTTTTTTGCAATGATTTTTATAATGTTTGGAGAATTTCATATCCTATGACACATGCACACTAAGGTCACGCACCAATTACGAACTAACTATTATGTTTTCTCCAAGTTTATATTTGAAAAATATGTCTTTAGTATGAGAGCCTATATGTAAAACTTCACATTTTTCATCTGCCAACTGCAGCTGCCATTTTTTTGACCACTCATTACAGTCCCGAGCATAATTAAAGGTAGTTTTCAGACGCGTTGCGCATATAAGCGTGGAGACGCATAAGAGTTATGGCGACGAGTTCCATGTATATGGCGAAAAGGAAAATAAGAAATATTCGTAAGTGGACTATAGAGGTGTTTTAGCTGGCTCGTTTGTTTATAGAAGACATATTTATATTTTTTTTAATTTGTAACATACATTTTATTTTAAACGTTTAACATTTTGTGTTTGAAGGTTTTTTTATGCTTTACAAGCAGTGTTTTGAATCTTTCATGCAGGGAAAACAGCAAGACACTTAGAACGCATATGCGCGCGGGCGCGCGCATATGCCCTTAAAGAAGGCGGCCGGCTATAGCCAAAATGCAAAGCTCTTATTTCGCACTGCTTCCCTTCATACCGACATCTATAACACTTGCGCATAACGGCTATTTCCTGTGTCTGAAAAATAACCTTTATTTCCGCCCGGGACTGTAATTCTATTCAGATCTTCTTTAAGTTTAAGGGTTTGAGTTTGATAATTTTTATTTGAAAAAATAGGAAATATTTTGGCGTCATCTTCAAATAATTTAATTTTAGAATATTTAACCCAATCAATCATTTATATATATTCTAGCAAAAGACGAAACAAAGTTTCGAAAAAAAGCCTTATATTAAATGGAATAGTATAAAGCTACATAAGTCTAAAAACTAAATGCCAGAAAAGACTGAAACAAGTCTCTTTAAAACCTGTAAATTAATAACAGATTTTGTGAAATTTTCAGAAAAACCAAACCGAATAAAAACAATACGTGTAAAAGCTTTAGTTTGCGTTTTTTAACCATTAA
>JASAMX010032106.1:0-15887 GCA_030248175.1 Microlaimidae sp. YZB2_3 | reverse complement strand
TTGCACCAAACGGCAACGCAAAGTTCCACTCACTTTTTCAAATGCAACTGGAGCCGAGAAAAAGCACGTTCATTCAGACTATATAAACCCAATATTATTGTTTCCATTTTAAACTGATTCATGAACGATGTCCCGGTGGCAATGTGTGTGCAGCAATAGTTGTCAAACCTGTTTTTAAAATATTCATTTCACTAAATAATTTTCTTATGCTCACAATAAATAAGGCGCCGTGTAACAACGGTATACCTCCAAAACTAATCTGGTTAACCCAGTCGACAAGGCGCTCTGCAATACGGTAAAAATTTAGCCTAATAAAAAAAAAAAAAAAAATTACCTTTTCAGACTTATAACCGAAGGGGCACCCTACAACAACGGCAGCCCAGCCCCAAGTTTAGCGCTAATTCGGCAAGCAATGGAACTGCAGGCCTTAATTTTTTTTAAAAAACTCATTTAACTAATGTTTATGGCCAGGCAAGGCAGCTTAACCCCAAATAACCCCGCCAACTTTAAACTGGAAGATGGAAGTGAAGGTCACAAAAAGCTGAAAAGATCCGCTAGTTTATAGGCTATAAACCCCGATTTTTTTTATTTTTTGTAAAATTTATTTTGACTGAAATCGCTTTTTGTTTTTATTGGCAGGAGCGCCCTTGGCAATCCTCGTAAACGGAGCTCAAGTTCCGGCCAGTGTCTGACGTCGCCAGATGGTAACTGAAGTAAATAAAAAGCGACTATAAACGCTTTTTTTAAATTAAAAACCTATTCCAAATGAATGCTTTTAGGCCCAGTAGACAGGTGTTTTATAACGATCTCAAGTCCCGCCAGCGTCGACGTCGCCCGCACAGAAGCTGGAAGCCAAAAGTGGGTCTGGCCAGCTCTCTTGAGGGAGGACGAGGAGCCAGAGTCCGAATCGCCCACCGAACTAAGTCTAGCGCCCCTCTCAGCAGCCGGAGTTCGGCCAGCTCGCTCAATAGAGACTCGCCACCCAGCCCGTCCGGCTTCGAAGAAAAATAAAAGACGGGTCGTACAAGGTAAAATTTTTACAGGTACAGGTACCATTCTCAACCACGCAGTCTCCGCCCCTCCTGGTCTTGTCTCGCCTGCCCTTTACAGAATCCTGCATAGGCAAGATATGTTTCAGAATGCAACAAACAACAAACATCGTAGAAATAAACGTAAACAAAAAAACTACGGGCTGAATACTTGTTTTTCTTTCGTGTTTTCTCGGTTCTTATTAAAATAAGAAAACGGAAAGGTAATTAACCAAACGAAAAAAACAAAAATATTCAACACAACGTTATTTATAGTATTTGGTTCTTGTGTGATTTATAATATTTGCTTCATATTTTTTATTCAAGAAAAAATTGGTGCAAAAACATTGTAGGTTTTTGGTAATCTGATAATTAAAAAAACACTCTTTTCAGAAGCTCTAATGGCCTTTTTTTAATTTTGGCACGGGTGTCGATAGAGCCTAAATAACTTTTTTCAAAAAAAAATATTTGAGCTGTTTAAAGTTATTTTTTATTTCAATTTGAGCTTAAATTTTAACAATTTTTAAGCTTGTTAAGAATACTTGCAATAACTTCAACTAGGGCGTTGTAATTGATTTTAATCTCGGCGCCGAATTCTTAGGCTTTGAATCCCATTTTTTCTTACTATATTTTTATTATTTGTAGTATTAAATTTAAATTTATTTCTTTTGCGTACATTATTTTAACACAAAATTGACGGGGGTTAACACTAAATATTATGCCGAAATCTAATACTATGTAATAAAGTATTTCGAGGATTTTAATTATTAAAGGAGGCGAGGAGGAAACGAGTCGGGTCCCTACATTCCGACAAACCCCGGACCCGGGAACCGGAGAAATGGACAAAATAACCGGTCGTTTAATTTCCTCTCCCTTAACACTTTCAATTCATTTTGACAACATGCGGCGATATGACAAAGGCAGCACAGACTAACATTTTTTCGTGTTTTGACACATTAATAATCAGAAAGTGTTAAGGAAAAAGAAATTCAAACCTGAGAAGTGGCCCGGTTTTCTTCGTTCTCTGGAACTTCCGGTTTTCTTCCGGTTCCCTGGGTTCCGGGGTTGGTGTCGGAATGCATCTCTCGGGACCGACTCCGTTTCCTCCTCAGGTACCTCCTTAATAATTTAATAGCTCGAAATACTTATTACATACATAGTATTGGACTTTGGCATAATATTTAGTGTTAACCCCCTCCCCGGGGTCAAATTTGTGTTAAAATAATGTACGCAAAAGAAATAAATTTAAATTTAATACTACAAATAATAAAAATATAGTAAGAAAAAATGGGATTTAGGGTCCTTGGAGCCTTAAGAATTCAGCGCCAAGAAATTTTAAAATCAATTACAACACCCTGGTTGAAGTTATTGCGAGTATTCTTAGCAAGCTTAAAAAAATCTTAAAATTAAGCTAAAATCAACTGAAATAAAAAAATAACTTTAAACAGCTCAAATATTTTTTGAAAAAAGTTATTTAGGCTCTATCGACACCGTGCCAAAATTAAAAAAAGGCCATTGAGCTTCTGAAAACAGGGCATTGTCTTTTTTAAATTATCAATTACCAAAAACTACAAATGTTTTGGCCAACTTTTTTTTTTTTGTTTAAAATATGAGGAGAGGTGCTCATTCATATACATTATACGTAATAAAAATTACATACTGCCAAATTAAAATATTTACATGTGGGCTTAAGTCAATTTCCATATATTTTATAACAGGCTAATTCGGAGCATTTAATTTTAGTATCTAGGATTCATATTTTTACATTCTTTGAGAAACTGTGTCTTCCTAATATCGCTTATATATTTCATCGTCTTAGTTTAAGTTATGGCAGTAATCATATGGAGAGGCATCAAAAAAATTATTAAGTCACATCATTCTTATGGATATATTATAACTAATAATCTGCTTTTATATGTCTCAGTTCTAGTGATTCATAATATTTTATCGATTGATATTACTGGTATATTAATCTTGTATCTAGAGTGTAATACTTTTAAATAGTGTAAATATGAAGCAAATATTATAAATCAGACAAGAACCATATATTATAAATAACGTTGTGTTGAATATTTTTGTTTTTTTGGTCATTATACCCTCTCCCATTTCTTTTTTAATAAGATGACCAGAAAACAAGAAGACAACTGCTCAAGTAAGCCATAGTTTTTGTTTGGTTTTCACCTGTACGATGTTGTTGTTGTTGCATTACCTGAAACATATCTTGCCTATGCAGATTATGTAAAGGGCAGGCGATAAGACAAGCCAGGAGGGGCGAAAAAATTTCACTCCATGGTTGAGACTGTACCTGTAAAAATTTTACCTGTACGACCGTCTTTTTCCTTCTTCGAAGCCGGACGGGCTGGTGGAGTGAGCTTTTCTATTGAGCGACTGGCGAACTCCGCTGCTGGGAGGATGTTCCCGGGCGCTGGAGCTGTCCGTGGGCGATTCGGACTCTGGCTCCTCGTCCTCCTCTGAGGAGCTGGCCAGACCCACTTTGGCTTCCAGTTCCATCTGGCGACGTCGACGCTGGCGGGACTTGGGGCTGGGCTGCCGTTGTTGCAGGGCGCCTTGTCTACTGGGCCTAAAACATTAGTTGAATAAGTTTCAAAAATTAAAAAAAGCGTTTATAGTCGCTTTTTGTTACTTCCAGTTCCATCTGGCGACGTCGACGCTGGCGGGACTTGGGACTGGGCTGCCGTAGTTCCAAGGCGCCTTGCCAAATGGACCTAAAACATTAGTCAAATAAATTTTACAAAAAATAAAAAAATGGGGTTTATAGCCTATAGAACCGATCTTTCAGCTTTTTGTGACCTTCAGTTCCATCTTCCAGTCTTGAAGCTGGCGGTATTTGGGGTTAAGCTGCCTTGCCTATTGGCCCATAAACATTAGTTAAATGAGTTTTTTAAAAAAAATTAAGGCCTGCAGTTCCATCTTGCGAATTGACGCTGACGAGACTTGGGGCTGGGCTGCCGTTGTTGTAGGGTGCCCTTCGTTCTAAGTCTGAAACATTAGTAACATAAGTTTAAAAAAATTAGGCTGAACTACCGTTGCTGCAGAGCACCTTGTCAACTGGGCTTGAAACATTAACCAGATTAGTTTATCAAAATTGGGCTGGGCTGCCGTTGTTACACGGCGCCTTATTTATCTGGCGTAAAATATTAGTGAAATGAATATTTAAAAACGGGTTTGACAACTATTGCTGCACGCACATTGCCCACCGGACATAAAACATTAGTGAAATCAGTTTTTAAAAAATGGAAACAATAATATTGGGTTTATAGTCTGAATGAACGTGCTTTTCTCGGCTCCAGTTGCATTTGAAAAAGTCGAAATTGGTGGAACTTGGTCTACGTTGCCGTTGATGCAAGGTGCAATGTTACATTCCTGAAATATTAATTTTTAACAATAAAATTAGGAAAACTTCTGGATTTTTAATACAATATATTAAAGAAGGGTGTTTTACAGTCCGACAAAGGAGATGTCTTGATTTTTACTTTTGTTAGGTAACGCTAACGCTAGGATTGAGACTTGATATTGAAATGCTGTTACTGCAGGACATCATAGCTACCAGCCCACAAATTGTAATCAAATCCGTTGAAAGAGCTTTTAATGTTTCCAACAATAAATTTTAAAAACAATTTCTGTCTTTGGTTCTGGAACATTAAGCGGATTCAGCTTAGAATCCAGGTCAGGTCAAAATAGCGCAAATTAATTAACAAATTAATAAAATAAAAATAAATCGGCCATTGAGAATAACTCCAGGCACTCTTGTGTATCTCCTATGAATTCAAATTCGCTTTAGTTTCTGTTAGTATTTTGACATGAATTTGTGGTATGGAATGGATTGTCACTGCTGCATAAAAATATGGAAAACGCTGAAGCCCACAGTCACTTCGGCCTGTAATATTATTTCGCTGGGTACAAACTGACAGAACTTGGAGCTTGGTTGTCGTTACTTGAGAATAAATTGCCTACAGAGGTTGACTCCCAATTAAAAAACTAGATAATATTTTTCAAAAATAGTTTTCGAACCATTCGTCAGCAACAGCGATTTTTTCATTTGAAGTGATTTATGCAGTTAAAAGTAGTCATAGTTAGTTACTTTGACGGTCAAGGCACTTGTACTTAATTGGCGTTAGTAAAGTGTTTGTGTGAATTAAACAGCAATCATTATTATACTTAAAATTAATAATTAATTAAAAATACATGTCAGGTAAAATGGCTTTAAAGAACACGGCTGGTAGCAATTAAAGACCGTAAAAACATTTGTTATAAGTGGAACAAACAGGTTAAAAAACTTGGTTTTTTATGTTAAAAAATCTGGTTTAAAATGTACCATCAGATGCGATTTATTGGAGAAAATGGTGACTTTTTTAGGCAGTCCAAATTACATATAAAACAAATTCTGCCAAAATTATCAATAAATTTTATTATCGCTTGAACTGCAGTAGTACCTGGTAATGTTCTGCTATTTTTTATAATTTAAAATTTATTTTCACAATTAAAGCTTTAGATACAGTGATCGAAAACTACCAACCGCTAATTCAGAAAAAATATTTACGAAAATAAAAATTCATTGGCACTGTTCTAAAGTCACGCACCATTTTTTTTTTTTTTTAAACTTTAAAAAACAGCTGCTTCATTACACTTAAAATATTTCACCCTAATATCATAATACTCAAAATAACAAAAAATCCAACAAAATATATAATGGTTTCAGACATTGTCCATGTCTACTTTAACAACATGCTAACAATTTACAGCTTTTTGAAACATTAGTGCGCAGAATTAAAACTTTTAGATGTTTCCTAAGTTCGAAGCACCGGATTACGCCCTTGAGCTCCGAGGTTTCATAGCAAACAAACTTGATTTCCCACATTTTAACCGAATCTCCCACAAAAAGTACATGTATGAAAAAACGCCTATGGTTGAATTATATTTGGCTGACGCTGAAAATAAGAATGCAAACATGAGGGGACCAATTAAAAGTGTGCGGTAATGACGTTTTTAAAAAAAAAACAAATAAAAACGCAGATTTTTTTTTAATTCCTTCTTTCCACAAAATATACAAAAATTAACCAAATTTAGCCCTTAAAAAATTTGCATTTAGGTTACAAATTAAGTAATTTGATAAATAATTATTAAAATACAGTTTTTAATCTTTGTTATAAATCCGCTTTAGTGAAAAATTTTCAATGTATTTGTGGTTAAATAGTCGATTCAATACTGCAAATATCGCGGTCAGCTAGATTTTATTTGCCTATAGTGCAAAACAAGCTGCGTAATGAAATAAACCTAACCCACAAATAAAAACTGTCTGATAAAACTCGCAAGCTAGTCGGTCGTAAAACCGTACAAATGCGTCAAAAAACCCAACACAAAACAAAACCAACAGGGGCCGATTCGTCCGAAAGCAAAAAGAAACCGGGCTCAAAACGAACCTGCAAAAAACGACGGTGTAAAGATACTGGAGCGAGGCTGCGATTACGTAGATGGCGCCGAAAAGCGACAGCAAATCCAGCAGCATTTCTTGGCGAAAAAGCCGGGAGGGGTGGTCGGTTCGCGAAGCGTTCGATAGGCGCGGGAGGGTTCGGGGAAGTCGTAGAGTCGTTCTTCGAAGAAGCCGCAAGGCGGGAGGCTTCACGTGTAAGCCGTCAGCCGCCTCGGGTTCGAGTAGAAGCGCGCCGCGCGCACACAGATATCGCGACTGCGCGCCGATAAAAACCCGTAGCCAACTGATAGCCAGACATTACGGCTAGAATAGGATTTAAGAAAAAAACCTTCGTTATTGCGACGTAAAGAGTAGGAATAAATATATATAAAATCAACGAGACTCTGACTCATAACTTTTGAAGTATTTGTGTGATAAAAGATAAAAAAGAGTCACAGTAAGCAACTACGGCTAGAATGCGATTTTAAAGAGGAAATAAGCGGGTTTTTTTTCTGAGGATTTATTTAACAGGAACTGCGGCATTAATATGGCTTATTAGGTCAAAACGACGCAAAATGCATTGGATTGGGATTGTTTATAATTAATTTTTTTTTATTTGAAGAAAATAAGTCGTGGCAATGATTATTACATAATAAGTAAGACCTACAAGTTTACACTGAATGTATGCTTGGAAATGCAAAACAGTTGCATACAATATTTTATGCTTAAATGAATTATTTGGACGCATGTTATGCTTGTGCAAAAACCTCCGCACAATCTCAAAGAAAATAAAACATAAAACCGCTGATTACAATTCTTGTTATCTGAAGTGAATAAAAAATAATCTAAAAAATTCCTTGGTATGTAGCTAAAAAACAAGGAGTCGTGTAAAAGGCGCACATGAAAAGACGACTGCTCACGCACTTAAATTGAGCGTTTTGGTCGTTTTCGTTTTTTTTTGAGAAAAAAAGTGTAAAAATTGAATAAATTTTAATAAACTTAATAAAGTGAATAAAATTCATAACTTAAGAAAGGATTAAAAAGGGCTGATAAGCGTCATAACGATTACATGCGAAAAACAAACATGTGCCCTTCCGTTGATTAGTATGTGCGTTAGTGTGCATGTTATTATGTGCGTGTATTTGGATCAAGCCTGTAAAATGCAATTCGATTTTGATGGAAAAAATAAAATCTATATTCCTCATTAGACTCGAAATTTTGCATGACTTTTTGCTTTTGTGGTTTTAATTGTGCAATGTTTTTTTTTTAAATTTTAGAAAAGGTTTAAAAACTTATTATTACTTGTTTGTTTTTTTTTTTGAATGCGAGATTTTAGCTATCCTGAAGAGGTAAGAGTCTGTATCTAGTTTATACCTTATGTCAGCCAAAGGGTTATATTTGGCACGTGTAACACAATGTTTTTGTTGTTGCATAAAAAAACAGAACTTATCTTTCATAGGCAGATCATCTTAAGCTATAATAAATACAAGCCAGGAGCGCGCAAAAACGTTATTATTAACCCTAAGAAACTTTGTACAAAACCAGTAAAAATGTTGACAACTGTCTAATTTGAATACTACGTTTAATCGACCAAAGTCACATAAGAAATAATTTGCATAAGCATGGTTGGCACCCAGCTGATTGGTGGTTTTGTATGGTGTTTATTTCAGCAATAGTACGTCAGCAGTTTTTGCCCAATTTTCCAACAAAAAGATTCAAATTTATAGAGTTGCGAACGCAGTTTTGAACCAAACCGTATGCAAATTATTTCTTATGTGACTTAGGTCAATTATATTTCTCAGCGAACAAAAAAAAACACAAATGTTTTGTTGTTTTACGCCAATGACTATAAAAAATGACCCATTTCTACAAAAAATTATCCCCGCTGTTTTTACTATTTTTTTCCGTTTCATTCTATTATAAAAAATAGCAAGTGCCCATCTGCTCACTACTCTTATGAAATCCATCGTTTTATCATTGAGTTATTTTTTTATTATAAAACCAGTTAACATAAAAACAAAAAGATAAAAATGAAACTCTAGATTTATTTTTTGTGGAGAATTTAAGTCAAATTAAGTCATCTAAATTAAGGCCACAACCATAATATAGCTGCAAGAAGTAAAATTTTACTTTTTGTATCATTGCAAACAAAAAAAATTAAAAAAAGCATAACGGAATTAAAACTTTTAACACAAATAAACAAAAAAAGTGCAGCAAAAACTGTAAAACTACTAAGTATGTAATATCAAGCTTTTCATTTTTTTGGTTTTTACTTTGGAGATTGACGTCTTTAGCGCAGCTGCGATTACTTAGATCCCATCTTCAACTTTTAGAAAGTGTTGGCATTTGAAACCCAAATTATATTTAAAAACAAAATCCGTGTCAAACGGTGTTTTTACATTTTCTAAAAGACCTAGAAATCTGTTTAAATGTTTTCTAATAAAAAAAATAAAAATTGGAAATTAATTACTAATTTAGTTTGGTAATAATTAAATCATAAATGTTTTTAAAATGCAAGCAAAAATTGAATGGAATAATGTGGAGCAGTTGTGAAAATGCTACGAAATGGTTGTAGACTTAAAAGAGAAAAAAGGATATTGCAGTAAATAAAAGAAACAGGAACAACTAAATAAACGTAGAGGCTGGTTCATACTTATGACAAAACGTCCTTTGGACAAAGTCCAAAAGACAAATACAGCGTAAAAACGTCCTTTGGACTTTGTCCAAAGGACAAAGTCCAAAGCAAAGGACAACGTGTTCATACTTTTTTGTCCTTTGGACTTATCCCTTTAGATTTTGTCCAAAGAACGAATTTCAAGTAGCGTTGATACTTCGTCCAAAGGAGAAAGTCCAAAGGACGTTTTGACTTGTCCAAAAGACGTTTTGGCTTTTTAAAAATTGTCCTTCGGACTTTGTCCAAAGGACGTTTTGTCATAAGTATGAACCAGCCTTAAGAAAAAAAAGTGTTTGCATGATAGTACTTGAGGCTGGAAATTATACACCATAGAAGATTATACAATAAATGGAAAGCTAAATTTTGAGTCCTGATTTTTATTGCTTAAACAGTTTAAAAGACAGATTTTTATATACAGTATATTATAAACTGTTAAAGTTATGCCTGATGAAACGTTAAGACCACTAATAAAAACGTTTCAAGTAAAAAACTAAGAAAAATTTTACGCCACTAGTGCTTAAAAGCCTCTATTTATGAAGCAATAACTCACATAAAACGATAAAATAGAGAAACAAAATTTTAACACTAATTTTAAACTTTAACTTTAAAGCTTTAAAATTTATATAAAGACAACGGTTTAAATGTAGATAGTACTTTAAGATTGTTAATCAGTGACGTATGTTTTTGTTTTAAAATTGCATGCTGCGAAGCTTTGATTCTTTAAAACCAAAAGAACTCTTGAGTTCTGCCTAGAATATGTTCAATAATCTGAAGATTATTGAACTTTGAAATACGTTATAAGTTATTTAATCCTAAAATTTATTAGGTAAAAATACTAAAATTCGGGGAGAAAAATATGTGGCTAGCTTTTTTTATTTTGGTTAAAGCAAGCAAATCACAGTTTCACAAAGGCTTTTAATATGAAGCATCTATGGAGCAACCATAAAAAATGAATCGATCAAAAGACAACAAAAATTTAAAGTAACATAAATAAATATACGCTTAAGAATTATAACTAAAAAAGGCAAGGTGAGAAACAGGTAATGTATGCGATAGGAATAAAAGCAGCAGAGAGCATAAAAAATGCAAAAAATTGAAAAAAAAGGAATGAAGCAGTTGAAAACATTTGTTTATACAATGTATGATGTGACGCAAAAAGATTTAATACTAACAAAATGACAACAAGGGACCCATGTTAAAAAAATTAATGAATTGAAAATAAAAGTCAGATAATAGTACAAAAAATATAGGGCAGCTAAAGCAAAAAGCAAAAAAAAAAACAGAAGAAAGATAATATGTAAGGTAAATCAGGCATAGGAATTAAAGAAAAAAATTAAGCTAAGTAAAAAATAGATGAAGAAAACTATTAGATTGGTAAAAAGTGTACAAAAAGTTTTATTGTTTTGCTTTTAATTCTTATAATAATAGGGATTGATTTAAAAGAGATAAATTGAAGTAAAAAATTTTCTACCACAGAGACCACCACGCATTTGAAAGAAATAACAATTTTAACAAACAAAATGTAGCAAAAACTTTATTTGATTTTTTGTATTTCTAATAATTCGTTTTAAAAATAGGTCAAAACAAAAAAAGTGACACTTTAAAAGCTCCAAAATATTTAAAGCACAAAAATCAGCTAAAAAGCCACTTAATAAAAAAATATCAGAACATATTACTTATGTCACCTGTTGACAAGAATTACAACATTTTATCAAAAAGCAAAGTGGTAAAAGCTAAAATGTTGCGAGAACAGCCACCACGATTTTAAAAATGAAATCTCATTGGTTAAAATAATGACAGGTCAAGGTTAAAAACAGAATACGTTTTAAATATGCTATTTTCTGTATATATATATATATATATATATATATATATATATATATATATATATATATATATATATATATATATATATATATATATATATATATGAGTCCTGGCATTAAACTACATAGGTAAATGATTACTAAATTATACAACTAGGGAATTACTTAGAATTGTAACTAAAATTTTAATAAAAGTTTAATAAATTTAGAGATTTATAACTTTAACTTGCGCATTTGTAGTTTTTTATTTGACATTTACTACGATTCGTTGAAAATGTCCAGGATATTTTGTTTTTGCTTAATTTTATTCATTATTCAGCAACATCGTAATTAAATATTATTATTTGAAAAATAATAAATGATTTTTTAGAGAATCTTCAGGTGAGCATTGTAAACACACGAAGTCGAAACATTAAAAATTGTTTGAGTAGACTTGTTATAAACTTCAAATATGGACTTTAAAAAAAGAAATAGGCCAACTGATTTATATTCGGCCATCCTTAATTTTGGCCACTGGCTGCTAATTTTGCAATGAACAAAATTATAATGTGAACTACGTATGGCTAGATAAATGATCATGCGCATGTCATCTATCAAGCCATACGCAGTTGATTTCATGAACAATCACGACGATTAATTCAATGTACACAAAGGTCTCGGGAAGAAACGGAAATAATTCGTATATAACGGTAGTTAACTAAAAAAACATGAGTAAAAAAATATAAAACCGCTTGTTTTAGAAAAATGTTGAAAAAAAGAGCAAAATAGTTGGTTTTCTAAACTTTTTATGCTAATTTTTTTAGTTCACCAACGTCATATACCAATTACATTTAATTCTTCTCGAGACTTTTGTGTACATTGAATTAACCGTCGTGATTGTTCATAACTTTGCGCATGACAAAAATAACAGCCGTTAGCCGAAATTCAAGCGTTAAACCCATATTATATCAAACGCTCACGGTTTCTAGTCATTTATTTTTTACAATTTTGAGAAAACAAACAATTGCATTTTGACCTCTGAATTTTTTTGGGGTGGGGAATGGGGTTCTTTGAAAAAAAATTTCAAGAACAACCTTTGAAAATATATCAAATTGGTATATGTCCGTGTTTACATATTACATGCAGAAAGTAGAACTTCAGCGTTTTAAACGTAATTGGGTATTGTAAACCAATTTTTCCTTAAAAACTTACAAAAACCACGCGAATTTACAAAACGTCTCCAAAATTAACAATTAAAATTTCCTAAATATTAAAGAAATACTCAGGAAGACTTGTTCTAACAGCATATTACACTTTTTTTTTATCTTCTACTATAATAAAAACATTTCATTTTTAAAGGACCGGATTGTTTTTACTGTAATAAATGTAGTGATGGCCTTTTATCTGTGAGCTACCAGCCCGGTTTGGGGTCGATGGAGCTGGAACTGGCGCGGTTTCCGCGACCAATTGGAAACGAGCACAGCACGCATTCTGCTAGTGTTGTGCAGTTTCTATGAGGAGCTTTCCGCTGTCTGCTCTGTACGATTCTTATTACTGCCAAAAGGCTGTTATTGTGCGGTTAGAAGTTTTTATTTTGCTATTTTTTAATTTATTATTTTGATCAATAAATCGATAACAAGCACCTAAATGAAAACGTGGCTCCAAATAAAATTGTTAATTTTTTCTTCTTTTCAATGAGTCCATGTTTATTTTTGATCAATCAGTAACGAACGGGAAATATTGATTTTGAGCGTTAGAAAAATAATAAGAAGAAGAAGAAAAAGAAGGAGATGAACATGAATCTCAAAATTTACCAACATTCTCTAATTATGGTTGGCGCGGCGCCGCGGGGCTAAATTGCCCCGTGGCGCTCCCACGCCACCCATGAAAAAACTGTCCCAATCGCTCGTTGAAAATAGACGAAAATGTCTAAAGGAAAAAGTTCAAAAGGGAAATCTTGCCGTCGAAATTGCACGGTAATGGCACAGTAAAAGTTAAAATTAACATAATAAGCCAAACAGATCTATTCTTTTTACCATTGTTAGTTTATTCTTAGATATAGGTAAAAATGGAATTATTAAAATTTTCAAAAATAATATTAAACACTTTACTTGTTAACATGATTTCTTCTTGATTCTCTTGATTGTCTTGATTCTGGGGGAACGCTAGTTTTTCTTTGAAACCATTGAGCAATAGGAGCTTTAAATAAAATAAGACATTTTAAAATTTTTTTAGAAAATTTTTTTTAAAGATGTCTTTTAAATGAAATTCTTGTGGAATTTCGTTTTATATTAGAGTTTGAACAAAAAACTAAAATTAAAACAAAATTATATACTGCCAAAAAAATATTTTTATCAGTATGTATTAAAAATGACACAATGCTACATATTGAATAACTTTTATAGATATCAATATCAATAAATATCAATATGAATCAATATCAATATGAATCAATGTTGTTCATCGCACGCCTTTTTCCACGGAATTTAAGTTAGGTAACGAAAGATAATTCAATTTTAGAAATCTTTAGTTAAAATGTAAAAATCCTAGCTCGAAACTTGTTTTTTTTTTAATTTAAAGAAAAATACTTTTTTAGCATTTTTGGCTTTTGTAATAATTTATTGGTTGAAAAGTAAAAGAAAAACCGGGTTGTGTACCATGTCTTAGTTAGTTTCATCAAGAATGCATAAGAGTAGAAAATGTCCGACTGTGCTTAAACAATTGTTCTAATTATTATGTTGAGTAATCCACATGTAAATGTTTTAACATGTAGAAATAAAAATTTGCGAACGTAAAACTCCCAGATGAAATTTTCTACAATACACTGTCGAATAATACAAATTAAAGCTAACGTCTTCCTGGCTGAAATTAAAGAATAACCGCTCTCCGCCAGAAAGAAATAAACAATAAACCCGCGAGCCAGAAAAATTTTAAAAAAAGTTTTCAGCGGTTATGTAGCCAATTATTATTTAGTTGTGTCATGTGTTTCTCTGCACGTGATATTTTCTCAAAAAGCGAGTGGTTACTTTATCTCTCGTCTATTTTTCACCCTTATAGAATTTATCTTTAGTCAGAATATTCCGCATTTTAACATTTAAAATAATTTATAAGTCCGATGCAACAAAAACGCTAGAATATTTGACAACATTTATTTACTTAACAAAAAACTCATCTGAGGATTTTATGTTTCGCATTTTTTTAGCAGTTCGAAGTTTGCAAAGTAAAAAATTGTAAACGCAAAATGCATAGGTAAAATTTTTCTACATAATACATACTGTCAAATAATTAAAATCATTTAAAATATTTCATGTTTTAACATGTAAAATAATTTATGCGTCGGATTCAACAAAAAAAACTTGAATATTTGACAACATTACGTGGAAAAAATCTCATCAAAGAGTTTGACGTATGCAGTCTTTTTGTTTGCAAATTCGCGGTTAACATGTAGATTAATCTACAGTATTACGCGGAAAAATTATCATTCAGTTTATTCCACAAACTGTAGATTATTCCACATGTCGTATAAGGTTTTTTTACATGATAAAAAATCTGCATGTGGAATACTCTATGTATAATCAGAATAACTGTTTAAAACATAGTTGGACATTCTCTACTCTTGTTTCACTTGCTAATATATCGTATAATGTCCAACATTCAACAAACAAATAGTTTTTGGAATATAAAGTTAGGTTGAATATAGCCAAGAGATATAGCTTTATCATGAAGCTTGGAAAGCTCTCAAGGAAAAAATAGTTTTTCAGAACAGATTTAACTATTTTCTTTTTTATGTGATCAGCAATATTAGGAAAATCAATCGTGATTCTTTATTAAATCAAAGGAAAACAGTTTCACTTAGTACTAAACCAACATCCAAAAACTGGTTTTTGTTTATTGTTTAACTTTTGGTAGATAGTAACGGTACAAAATATGCATTGTACATTAAATACATATAGTTATCAATTTGAAAAAATATATTACCAATGAAAGATTTATTATTGTCGATCGCTGATTGGCTGTGTTGAAGTCCGATAGGTGGGCGGCTACCAATCACCGGCGACATATTATCCGAATTTTCCCACTCGTACAATTGGGACCACTGCCAAGCCAAACCTAAACAATAAACATATTTTTTATTAATAAAAATAATAACTATACAATAATAATATTTTTGTTGTGCTTTTATAACACATCAATTTAAAAAAATTATTTTCATTTAAAAAGTGTGCAGTGGAATGGCACAGACAAAACAGACATTGCCTTGAAAGGCACAAAAATCTTAAATATAATAGAAAATTTAAAATGGCTGACTTAAACTTTTTACTTTTCTTCAAACTCTAGAATTTGACACATGGATTTTTTGAATGGCAAAAAAAACGCAATAACTGCCATAATAAATATTAAGCAGAAAAAACTTAATAGTATATTATATAAAGTAGAATAGAATAAAATTATATAAGAGATATAGAAGAATTTAAAATGTGAATCTTAATTAAGTTTAATGTTTAAAGGGACGGAGCTCCGCGACTCACGGAGCTCCGGAGCATGATATATGAAGTTTGGAAGATTACTAACAAAAACTAGACTTGAAAACTGTTTTAAAAAAAGAGCCAGAAAAAAACAAAGATTCTCTCTACTGTATATAGATCTGACAGTAATTGTGTACCCCTGAGATCTCAGACACTTGGAGGGTTTTCTGATAATATTTTGCTAATTTTTTATAAGGCTAGATCTTTGAAAAACCGCAGTTTTAAACAGCGAGTGAACAAAAATAAAAATCAAGCTTTTTCGTAGTTTTTTTTTAATTTTCTTATAATGAATATAAATCAATATATATGTATAAAATCAATCCAGCGTTACGCTGGATTGATTTTCTGTAATTCTGCTTTTCATCACAGCGTGTGCAAAAAAAACTACTTAAAATTTTAAATTGTAGTCACTTATTTAGAACT
>JASAMX010032105.1:0-16589 GCA_030248175.1 Microlaimidae sp. YZB2_3 | reverse complement strand
AGGGAGGGCTGAGGGCATATTTTGAGCATACATGGGCAAGTTGGTCTGGAGTGGGGGGTTAAACCCCAAATTAGGAGCGAGGGGGGGGGGGTTAGAATCCGAGAAACACAAAATACTCATATCGTTTTTCGATTTTAAAGAAAAAATAGATAAAAAACGCTAATTTTAGGTCTAAAAGCCCTTTTTATAGCATTTTTGAGCTTTATACTGTTAAAACATTAATTTTGACCTCAAAACTTAAAAGTTTGCAGGCAGTTAGAAGTGATTTTAAAGAAATTTTTTTGTTCATTTTTCCATAATTGGGGGGGGGAGGGGTTAACTTTTTCTCCCTCCCCCCCACTTCTGAGTGTGTGTGTGGGTGGGTGGGGGTGGGGGGTTAAACTGCCCTTCTCAGAATTTGGGGTTACCCAACCACCCCCCCCCGTGCCCATGTATGATTTTAAGTACCACAAAAATTGCGGCCGATAGGAGGGTTTGGGGGCGGCGGAGCTCCCCCAACTAAGGGGGGTTGGGGGCTCCAGCCCCTCAGAAAAATTTTTTAAAAAGCGTATCAAAAACTACTATTGGTAATCTTTTTAAAAATTTCAAATGCGATAATTTAATCACAGAAAATTAACCCTGAAGGGGTCTGGGCTGGATCCCTTCAGCAGGGTTATGACTTAAGAGGCAAAGCCTTTTGTCAAGGGGTCGGTTGGGGAATAGGCAGAATGCCCCCTCAGAAAATTTTTTTTATTTAAGGCACCTAAACACACTGGAAAAATTTATTTAATTACAAAATATTAAAAAATGTAAGGTGTAAAATTAAAGAAAATTTTGATGCCTTAATTTTTAGATCGTTTATCAATTTAAAGCGTGATTTTATCACTTTAAATAGCAAATAATTATGTATTTTTTAAATATATAAAATCGTTGATAGAAGTTTAATTTATTATTTATTGTAGTTTAAACATATATGCAGACCTTTGCACGGTCTGGAAGTGCCCCCCGCTTTATTGGAGGATTTGCCCTCCCTTCGCCCAAAAATGAAAAAGTACCCAAAAATTATGACGCCATTTTTAACCTATAATGACGCCATTTTTAACCTATAATGACGCCATCATCGCGAAATTTTCGCAGTTTTTAGCCTATTTCAATGCATTTTAAGCCATTTCAAACCTATTTTTACATTACTTTCGCTTTTTTTGTCCCTTTTTCCTTTTTTTTTAAATGTTTTTTTCTCTTTTTTTTTCTTTCTCCCCTGCTTGCCCATAGGTGTTTTTTTTTTGGGGGGGGACAGAGGGGTGCACCCCCCCTAGAGCCAAAATTTTGGACCCCCCCTAGAAAAAATTCAGGGGCCCCACCCCTCCCCCCAAAGCTCGAGAGCAGTCCGGCCTGACCCCCCCCCCTAGCGAGGCTGACGCCCCTCCACCCCCCCCCCCTCCCGACCAATTTGGAAGTATGTTTTTTATTTACTGTCAAAAACACGATTTTTTAGTTAAAAACAGTGTTTAAATACACTTTTTAGGCCTAAATAGGCTGTTTTAATACATAAAATTCAATATTAGACCTAAAAACACTTAAATTATTCAGTTAAAAAAATTTTGCTAAAAAATTGGACCCCCCTGACCCCCCCTAAATTTAAAATCTTGCACCCGGGGTCGACCCCCCCTAAAAAGCCAGGGGGGTCCGGATCCCCCTGGACCCCCCCAAAAAAAAATTTTGGCCTTTCACCCGGGGGTGGACCCCCCCCTAGCGGACCCGACCAAAAACACCTATGTGCTTGCCCCCCCCCCCCCCCCGATAAAACCCGGGGGAGAGGGGGCAGTGCACAGTATATATGCTTTGACTATTGAAAGCCATAGGCCATTTATAAGCATCCCGCGTGGCAGGAAAATTTTTGGGTTTTTGACTGTTTATATACTTTTGGAATGCATCAGGAATGTTTCTCTAATAGTAAACTAATATTGATTTTTTTTCTCTTCTAAAATTAAAAAAACACAAAAAAATGTAATCTCCCTTACAAAAAAAAATTGGCTTCGCTGCATTTGGAGGCTGCCTCCGTCTGCATTACTAGCAGGACTATGGTAATTGTAAATAACGGTTGAGGAATAAAATGCAATTAATGAATTTTTTAACTGGATGTAGTAATGTTATATAGGAAGAACAGGGGGTCGCGTTCTGACGCGCGGTTAAAAGTTACCCCAGGGTAACTTTTTTTCATTGCTTAAGGATGCGAGTGAAAAATCAATATTACCTAGGTAAAATTCAAGTTAAATTTTTCTATTGTTTTAAGCATAAAAATTTATCCAACTCGAGAGGTGGTTAAATATTTTTCCCGTAGGATTGATTTAATAAAAAATAAAATACGCGCATTGCTTAAATTTTTTATTTTGCGCGAGGTGGTTTTGCGGCGAGAGAAAAAAAAAATTCATTGCAATCATTTTCTTTCCCATATGCGGCAGGTTTATTTATTTACAATATAATTTATTTTATTTTATTTTTATTGACATTTTTTTTAATTTGATTTATTTTTTTAATTTTTATTGAAATGGATTTATCGGGGTAAATATAAGGGTTTCTTCAGAATGCGACCCCAGGTCGGATTTTCGCTACAAATATTATCGTTTATTTATTCACCAATTAAGTAAAATTTAGAAATTCGTACCTATTATATTAATGAAGAACAATGTCTAGAAAGCAGAGAATTTTTTGATTTTTTTTGGCGTTTTTATGCATTAAATATGTCGCAGGAAAACTTTGATGGAAAAAAATATTTTCTCAATTTGTTTGTAAAAACCAAAGCTCAAATTTTTGCTTCTTCGATTTGAGGGGATATATCCCCCCTCTCCCCTGCTCGGCCCTGAGTCTGTCGATCGCCTTTGTCGATCCTCGATTCTCCGTTTCTCGGATTTTGGGACCCTCTGTCTATAGCTTCGTGATTGCGTCTATGTGTTGCTTTGTGGGAATATTGTGGGAGGAGCTGTTAGAATCCCTCCCCATTGCTTGGGAAATTTATTTTCTCGCAGTGGCGTGCCCAGGATTTCATTTCGGGGGGCGGTTGGGGGTAATATACCCTGAGGGGTCTGGGGGCGGCAGCCCCCCAGAATGGGGGGGTTTGGGCGAGAGTCTCCAGCGGGGTCAGGGGCAGAGTCCCTTGTCAGGGGGTCTGGGGGGCACACGCCCCCCGGGGGAGAAAATTTTTAATTAAGGCGCTAATAACTAGAATTTTTAATTCCAGAAGATATTAAAAAATTTAGGTTTTTTTTATTCCTATCCCATTTAACATGTGTTTAAACGTTAATAAAGGTTAATATGTTTATAGTAGTTTTATTTACATGTATGCCTTACTATTGAGCGGCAAATCGATTTGAAATTAAAAAACTGAGATAATTGTCAATTTAACTACCCGCGAAGCGGGGAACATTTCTGGTTCCTTACTATTATTATGCTTTTGGAAGGCATCAGGAAAAGTTTCTGTATTAATATTTAAGAAAAAAATTTTTTCTCCCAAAAATCAAACGGAAGGGTTTACGAAAAATCCGGCTTCGCCGGATTTCGGGGCGGGGGGGCGGCCGCCCCCCCCGCCCCCCCTTGGGCACGCCCTGCTCCAATGGATGAAAGATCTTCTTTTTTCCCAACCCAAACTCTTTATGTCTACTCTGTAGGTCTTTACTGCTTTCTTTTAATCGGAGGGTTTTGATGATCGTGTTGTCGTTGCTCTATGTTCGATTCATGATAAGATTTTATTTGGCCGAGTTATAATTGTTTTAAATAAAATTTGCATTTACCTCATGATCGGCCCCACAATTTGTCAGATAACAAAATCGTGATTATTAATCGATTCCCTCTTGTCAGTTGTATGTATCTATGTTCTAATTTTCAAGTCATGTAGATTTTATTTGACCAAATTATCATTGTTTTAAATAAAATTTGCATACACGTCATGATCGACCACACAATTTGTCAAATCACAAAATAAGATTTTATTTGGCCGAGTTATAATTGTTTTAAGAAATTGTTCCTCTGATCGGCCATTTGTAGATAAATCGTGATTTATCGATTCCCTCGTAGTTGTATGTATCTATGTTTGTATTTTGTATGTAGATTTTATTTGATATCTTGTTTTATATTTTAGTTGTCGCCCATTGTTACGTGATTATCAATCAAAGGCATATTAATAAATAAACTCATACCTTAACATCAAATTGTATTCTCGCTTTTCCTTTTACCAAAGTGGCGGCAATCTGGCATATCACGGATTCAATATTGTACGCACTGCTCCATCCCTGAGTGAATTATTATTATATACTTACTTTATTTATTAAAACACAAACCAAAACTATCAACATAAAGTGACAAAATGTAATTATATTGTTTAAAGCGGTAGGTACACCATAGGTGGCAGCCTTCCGGATTTTTTTGGGGAGGAGGTTATACCCCAAATACGTCATTTTTAGTACTGAACCATACATGGGCACGGGGGGTTTGGGGGGGGGTTAACCAACCAAATTCTGAGAAGGGGGTTAAACCCCCTTCCCACTCAGAAGTGGGAAGGGAGAAAAGGTTGACCCCCCAATTTTGGAAAAACGAAAAAAAATGTCTTTAAGATGACTTTTAACTGCCTTCAAACTTAGGTTTTAAGGTTAAAATGAATGTTTTAAACAGTAAAAAGCTCAAAAATGCAATAAAAAGGGCTTTTTGGCCTAAAATTAGCGTTTTCCCCCTATTTTTTCTTTAAAATCGAAAAGCGATATGGGTAAAAGTAAAATGCATTCCAGAAAAAAAAACGATTGGGTATTTTGCGTTTCTCGGATTTTAACCCCCCCTTAATTTCGGGTTTACCCCATACATGGGCACGGGGGGGGGTTGAGGGGGGGTTAACCCCCCAAATTCTGAGAAGGGGGTTTAAACCCCCCCCCCAAATTCTGAGAAGGGGGGTTTAACAGAGAAAAAGTTACCCCCCCCAATTTTGAAAAAAATGAAGGAAAAAATGTCTTTAAAATGACTTCTAACTGCCTCCAAACTTAAGTTTTGAGGTCAAAATGGATGTTTTAAGCAATAAAAAGCTCAAAAATGCAATAAAAAGGGCTTTTTGACCTAAAATTAGCGTTTTTTACCTACTTTTCCTTCAAAATTGAAAACTGATATGGGTAAAATGCACTCCAGAAAAAAACCGAAATGGGTATTTTGCGTTTCTCGGATTTTAACCCCCCCACTAATTTAGGGTTTAACCCCCTCCCCCTCCACCCCGGACCAACTTGCCCACGTATGGTTTACCCCCCCCCCACTCCGAACCAACTTGCTCATGTATGACTGAAACCCCCCCTCAATTTTTTTTTTTGGGGGGGGGGGGCGAGCGGTGTCCCGTGTGGTTTCCGTGGTAGAAATTAATTTTAGGAGGGGGGTTGTCCGTGGTCCAATTTTTAGAAGTGGGGGGAGGGGTTTAACCCCTCAAACTCTCTCTCCCTCCCTGGGGTCTGAAACTAACGTCTCTAAATTCCTTTTTTTGTAAAATCCAGGCTCTGCCAATGTGTGCTTATGTAATTTTTAACTAAGAAAACATGTTTTTACCGCTAAAAACATTAGATAATAGGTTATTAGGCCAAAAATAGTGTATTATACAGCTTTATCTACGTTTATCCCTGCTTTTTTAAGGTTTTCAAAAATTAAGGGCCCCCCCCCCAAAAAAATTTCGGGGGGGAGGGGGGGCGGGGGCGGAGCCCCCCGCGAAATTTTTTTTTGTTCTACAATCCGCCCCCCCTCCAAAATGAAACTCTGGCTACGTCCCTGATCGGACCTGCGCAAGCCGCCACCCCGGTAGTTTATCGGGGGGGGGGCACGGCCAAAACGGGGGAGCAATTTTTTTTAAACAAGGGGGGCAATAAAACGGGGGGGCAAGCAGGGGGGAAAGAAAAAAAAAGAGAAAAAAAGGGGGAAAAAAAGAAGGGAAAAGGGAAAAAAGGGACAAAAAAAGCGAAAATAAGGTAAAAATAGGTCTAAAATGGCTTAAAATACATTGAAATAGGCTAAAAACTGCAAAAAATTCGCGATGATGGTTCGTCATCATAGGTTAAAAATGACGTCATAATTTTAGGGTACTTTTTCATTTTTTGGCGGGGAGGGGCAATAAAACGGAGGGGGCAGCAAATGCTCTAATAAAACGGAGGGGGGCATTTCCAGACCGTGTATAGGTCTGTACCCATGATGTAAGTATCGTTTTTTTATTGCAAGCTCTCACATTGTTAAAACAATACCCACTCATTGTTTTCACGCTACTTTAACTCACAGAAAATCTCAGTATCCGTTGAACTACATCGATGCGCACAGCGGATTATACAACATAACAAAGCTATTTTGATGACATATATTTTTGTAAGGATCGTCAGAGAAGGGGGTGGGAACAAACGGAATCCGGACACGACCCAACAGTAGTGATAGACGGAACTGTTGAACTTCCGAAAGCCGACGGCCGAAACCTATTCCAAAAATGACAAGGGGTTAGGTTAAGTTTTGCTTAGGCTTAGATTTAGCTTAGGCTTAGGTTTTGCTTAGGCTTAGAGGTTTTGCTTAGGTTTAGACTTAGCTTAGCTTTTGCTTAGGCTTAGGTTTCGCTTAGGCTTTAGGCTTAAGTTTTTCATAGGCTTAGCTTAGTTGCTGATTTTTTTACCGTTTTTGGGGTAGTTTTTGGCCCTTCTCCCTCTGAAACCGGAACCAAAACCGGAATTGAGAATTTTCTAAATTCCGAAACAGGAACCGGAATTCCAAATTTTGCCCGAAACATCCGGAACCAGAACTGACTATCACACACACACACACACACTGCGAAACCCCGGAACATCGGAACCGGAATTGAGATTTTCCAAAAATCCGAAAACAAGAACCGGAACCGGAATTGAGATGAGGCTGGATTTTTATTTCAAAGCTGGGTTTTAAAATTGCAATGCTAGGAGTCCAACTCCATGGACTTACCCATTTTAAAAAGAAAACCTGTTAATTAACTCCGCTATTAAAAAAGAATTTCGCTGTTTTTTCACCACACAAATTCTTACTAAAATATTAAAAATTTTTAAAAATAAACAACATCAGTTTTTTTTGTTATAATGCAATACGATTCTACAGACAACTGAGCAACAAGTTTATTTATACTCTCAAATATTAAGGATGTAAGGATTGTGCAATTGCAAAGATACAAACAAGATTCTTTATCCCAATGATAAATTATTGCAAGGTTTCAAATATACCTGTTTGGTCAAAAGCTCCATACAAATGGCTCCCCCTCCGAGCACAAAACCATTGCTAAGAGAAGGTGAAACTATATGCACAAATGGAGGCTCGTATGGAAAATTGTCCTTAAATAAAGTTGAAATTAATTTATAACAATTTAAAACAGTTTATTACTAACAATAAATAAATAATGTATTAATTTAGAAATTATAATGAAAAAAATTTTATGTTCATTTATTTGTGTATTTTATTTATAAGGTTAAAATTAAAGTATAATCGATGAAAAATCAAGATACAAAATGTTGAAAAACAACTAAAATAGATTTTAATAGTTAAAACTATAAATTATTAAATTTAATAAAAATGAAAAATATTATATTACTTTAAAAATAAGATGAAGAAGAATGTGATCCACATTTTCTTTTTTCTTCATTGTCAAAAGGTCTTGAGCTAGCAAACTATCAGGGTCAACTCTAGAAAGTACAATCAGATTTTAAAATATAATCGTATTCGAAATTTATTAAAAAAAGAAGTTTTATTAAAATTAGAACAAAAATTAAATTTTGGAATGACTGGTTTGACTGTTGGATTTATTTTTACGGCAATTGGGTATTATTAATTATGCCACTACGATACAGTCAAACAAAGAACAGACCAAAATATTTTTTTATCGGTGATTTTTGCATAATATTTTATTATACAAAGCTGATGCTATTTTTAACTAACGCTGTCGCAATTCTGTTTTTTTTTTCGTAAAAAGCAATCCTTTATAGTTATAAACGCAATTCAATTGCTCGTAAGGTGCGTAAGGTCCTCGTAAGAACCATATCGTCGTTACTACGACAAACGAAGTCACTGTCCTTATAAAATACACGTGACTGTGACTCATTCTATAGTTAAAAAGGCTGTTAGAAATTTAAAATAAGTCACAACAGTGGCATGTATTTTATACGAATTTTGGCTCGTTTTGCCGAAGTAACGAAGATATGTGGTCAGTCTCCCAAATTATCTTTTTTTGGGGGGGGTATACCCGACCTCCATAAATTTAGGGAAGGTTTCCCAAAAAATTTTTGCGTTTACCTCAAATATCCTATTTTTAGCGTTTTTTTATAACTGGAGCCCCCCCCCCCCAATTTTAGGAGGGTTTTCGCAGTTTCGAGCTTTTAAGGGGGATATATAACTCCTTCTTGCCCACCTAGTAACAGAATTACAAATCAAATTCCTATTATAGATGGTCCGTCTACCGTCCTAGGTGAATACTCAGTTAAAAAATTTTTGTTGCCAAATAAAACCCTTTCGTTTTTAACATTAAATTTTGGTAAATGAGCCGGATTTAAAACATTTAAAGAAAGGTCCTCATCTCTGGTCGTTTTAGTAATATTATAAGTTTTTAAGCTTACTTTCTTAACTTTACATGCCACTCGTACAAACTGTCATTTACCAGTTCAACCGAATAGACACCTAAACAAATTAAGAAAAATTAATTGCACAGTAAATCTAGGGTGGGTGCCATGATTGCTTCGTTGTGGTTTCATTTTTTGCCGAAAGGAGAACCACCAACTTTTTTGATGAAGTTTCGGATTACATTAAACAAAGTGCACTGATCGCCATCTTAAAAAAATTATAAAAAAAAACAAAAAAAAACTGGACATCTAATAAAAACATGTCTAGAACTTTATTAATATTGATAGTATCTTGTGTTAACCCTTTTCCTTGATCTACGTTATCCAGTCTAAGACGGAGAAAATTTTACCCCATATGACGAGCGTGTAACGGACGCAAAGATAATATTGCGTGCACCAGAAAAATTACTTTCGCCATAGGTTAGAACGGTTCGGGAAGCTAGGGGGTGGTTACCCGGGGTAAATCGAATTTTGAATTCTAGGAGGGAGTTCCAGGGGGGTCCGGACTCCCCCTAGCTTTTTAGGAGTGTTCGACCTAGGGTGCAAAATTTTGAAATCTAGAGGGGGGTCAGGTGGTCTCCGGCGTCCAAAGCAAAACAGTTTTAAACCTTAATAACTTTAATAATTTTTCTTCTTATTGGATAATACTACATTTTATAAAATAAAAAGCGATATTCTGATATAAAACGGGTGTAAAAACATGAATATGTGTTAAAAATTCAGGTTTTTGAAAGAAAATTTAGTATAAAAAAATACCTAAAATTTTCCCGAGGGGGGAGGGGAGGTCTGATTTTAAATTCTAGAGGGGGTCAGGGGTAAAATATTCGGAAATTCGGGGGGAGGCCCCCCCCTAGATTTTCGTCTAAGGGGATCCCAAAATTTCGAGGCTAGGGGGAAGGGTGGACCCCACCCTGCCCCCCTTTCTCACCTATGACTTTCGCCTACAAAAAATTTCTTAGCGCAGGCATTTTGTATCTGCCAAAACTTCTTGTTACCTTCGTAAAATCAATCACGGGAACGGGTAAAATCAAATTAGTGGGGCTTAAGATTTTATGCTAATATTTTTGAATTTTATTTTTTTAAGTTTTTTATTTGTTTAACGAAAGCGAAAATCGGTAGCTTTTAATTTTATGGAATACGAAACTTGTTATAAAATAGAGTAAAAAGAATGTTTTAAACGTACCTACTCATTTAAACAAAATAAATAAGAGTCAATGTATACCTAATAAAATGATAATGATACATTGTAATTTCATTCGAAAAGTCTGGTTTATAATTAATATAATATTAAATAACCAAAAATCTAAAAAAAAACAGCTATGAAAACTAAAAACCAAAAAACAAGTACGTGCTGTACGTAACAACAAAAAATACTTAATTGCTTAAAAATCAAAGGAAATTATATAAGTAAAATGATAGTGTAGAGATTTTGAATCATTACTTCCATTCTGTAAAATAAAATACTATTTTGTTTACCTACCTACTAACAACGTTTTTTAATAAAAATAAATAAAACAAACCTTTTTTATAAGAATCCGACCTGTAAATATCACGAAGCTCTTTCATCAGTCGATCCGTTGCTGTAACTGATCCTAAAAACCAAAATTTGTTTTAAGGGTCCGATCTACTAATTACTGAGTTTTTCAACGAAAAAAAAATTTACCAGTAAAAACTACACACATGACACCGCAGTCACATTGTAAGACATAAACCGTAGGTGTGAATGAGTAACTACACCTAAGTGATGTGGTTTAAGAATGATGATAATTATGATAGTTTTTAATTCTCTTAAAACATTATTCTGTAGACATACCTCATTAATACTATTTAAATTTACAATATACCCACTATTAAGCATAAGTGTTTTTGGTCAGGTCCGATAGGGGGGTCTACCCCCAGATGAAGGGCCAAAAAAAATTTTTTTGGAGGGGGGGGGTTCAGGGGGGTCCGGACTTCCCTGGGTTTTTAGGGGGTCTACCCGGGGTACGAGACTTCAAGTTTAGGAGGTCTGGGGGGGTCGGATTTTTTAACAAAGTTTTTTGAATCAGTAAATTAGTAAATCAGTGTTTTTGGGGTTCGCTAGAGAGGGGTCAGGCCGGACGCTTTCGAGTTTTGGGGGAAAGGAAGGGGGGGCCTGGATTTTTTCTAGGGGTGGAGTCTGAAATTTTGGCTTTAGAGGAGGGCTCTTGGACGTCGAAGGCCAAAAACTACCCCAAAAATGACAAGAGAGGGGTAAGGTGAGGTTTTTCTTAGCTTAGACTTTGCTTAGGCTTAGGTTTTGCTTAGGCTTTAGGCTTGAGTTTTGCTTAGACTTAAATTTTGCTAAGGCTTAGCTTGAGCTTAGTTTAGATTTTGCTTAGGCTTAGCTTAGTCGCCGATTTCCTCTACCGTTTTTGGGGTAGGTTTTGGCCCTTCTCTTGGTGGACCCCTCTTTCCCCTTAAAAAAGACCTATGCTACTAAGGTTTGTTATATATCAGAACGGAATAGTGGTGAAAACTTTAAATAAATTTGCATAATATTTTGTTTTGAATGCTGCGGAATACATCGTTAATAAAATAATATTCAGAAGGATTAAACGATTACCCGTGACACTGCCGGTGAGATGCTGCTGGCGTTGCATTACTCGCAGTCTATCCAGAGTGGCTTGACCCTCCGGGCAAATGTCCACTTGGGAGCTTGTAGCAGGCTTCCTACAAAACAACGCTAAAATATAATTTACTTATTGTTATTTCGCAAAAATAAATTCTAGTCTTTGTTATTTAATTATCACATTCGTAATTAAGTTTATTTTAGTTAACGTTAAAAGTTAACGGATAAATTTCAATCAAAAAAGCAAAAAGTGCGTTATATTAAGTGGGAACCACTAGTATTATTGCATTAAAAGATTAATGCTAAAATAAACTAACATAATGAATCGAACTTCTATATCGCGCAGAACGACTATTCTTTCATTCAACACTTAGCCGATCAGAATGAAAGTTAGAAAATATTGTAGCCTTGGTATTAAGAAACCCAAATATAAGAATTGAAGCAAAGGTTTGTTTTAAAGGTGCCGTAAATTTTGTGCGATACCGCCTATATCACCCAGAACCATACATGAGCAGAGAGGAAGGGGGTACGACGCATAGGTCACTGGAAGGGGGGGTGTAGGGGGGGGGGGGTCACCCCCCCCTACGGCCTCCTGAGACCCACCCCCTAAGGCCCATTTTTGACCCCCCTCCCCCCCCCCATCGACCCCTTGAACCCCTGACCCCCCCTAAGGCCCATTTTGACCACCCCCCCAACTAGACAATCCCAAAAAATGCTTAAAAAATGGTCAAATTTCGTCAAAAAATTGTCAATTTTGGTCAAAAAAATGGTACCCGGGGTGTGACCCCCCCCCCGGCGTTTTTTGAAAAAAAAGACCCCGGGGTGGGACCCCCTCCCCCCCTGGTTGTCAAAAACCTCCACACCCCGGGGTGTGGACCCCCCCCCTGAGCCGTCGAAGGTCGGTGACCTATGGTACGACGCATACATGGGCACGGGGAGGGGTTGGTGGGGTTAACCCCTCCCTAAATTCTGAGAAGGGGGGTTTAACCCCCCCCCCACTCAGAAGTGGGGGGGAGAAAAAGTTAACCCCCCAATTTTGGAAAAATGAAGAAAAAAATGTCTTTAAAATGACTTCTAACTGCCCCCAAACTTAAGTTTTGAGGTCAAAATGAATGTTTTAAGCAATAAAAGGCTCAAAAATGCTATAAAAAGGGCGTTTTGACTCAAAATTAGCTTTTTTTACCTATTTTTCCTTCAAAATCGAAAAACGATTTGGGTAAAATGCACTCCAGAAAAAAAAACGATATGGGTATTTTGCGTTTCTCGGATTTTAACCCCCCCCCCCCAATTCGGGGTTTAACCCTCCCCCCCACTCCGGACCAACTTGCCCATGTATGGTGCGACGGTAGGGTGGGGTCTCCCCTAGCCTCGAAATTTCGGAACCACTTTCCTAAAAAAATTTAGGAGCCCCCCTCCCTCCTTCTAAAATTTTTAAATTTTGACACCCGGTAGGTCATTTACCCGGGGTAGCCTCACTAGCTTGCCGGTCCATGCTGATGTATGCCCAGAACGGACTACTGGTTTAATACGAAACAAACCGTCTTACCCTATCTTTTTATTTAAGTATTATTTTGCTTCTTGTTACTGAAGTAAAAAGATTTCCTAATTTTAGCCCGATCGAAGAACTAAATAGTATTAAAGGAAAACTTTATTTTGGGTTAAATTTAAATAGGAGTTTAATTCCTGAGAATGGTCCTTTGAAAACAAACGATAAATCCCAATAAAACCCCTGGGGGGCCCAAGGGTGGCCGGGGCTTGTTGGAGAGTGGGAGGGAGGGAGGAGGGGAAGAAAGGAGGGAAGAGAAGGAAAAAAGAAAAAAAGGGACAAAAAAGGCTAAATAGTTTTTTTTTTTGTTTTTATAAAATACAGGTATCATCATTTTGATTTCGGCACTTTTCCCAATTGGGCATTTTTTATTTTGGACTATATTTTTGGTAATCCTAGACAGAATACGACGTTTAATAACTCAAATGAGAGCTAATTATATGTAGATGATTGTTGTGAGCTTTTTATTTGTTATGTTATGATATTTTCATGTGAAATTGTGTGATTTATAAAAAAATAAAATTGTTACTTGTTTTTAGAACATGGGCATTTTGTTAAAAAAAATAAAATTGTTACCCCCACCCCGCCCCCCTCTAGCCTCTAAAATAATACCCCAAAGGTAGGGGCGGTGGACAAGTTTGAGAATATATACACATAGATGAACACGGTCAAAAAGCTAGGGGAGTGTTTACCCTGGGCAAATGACATTTCAAAATCTAGGGGGGTCCTAGGTGGGTCAAGCCCCCTCTAGCTTTCTAGGGGGAGGTCAACCCAGGGTGTAAGATTTTGAAACCTAGAAAGGGGTCAGGTCCAGGTGGGGTTCAATTTCTAAAACAAAATACTTTTAAACCATTAAATGTTTGATAATAGTTTTTTTATAAAATAATACTACATTTTATTGAATAAAAAGCGATATTTAGGTATAAAAAGGGTGTAAAAACATGAATTTGTGTTAAAAATTAACGTTTTTGGAAGAAAATTTAGTATAAAAAAAGTACTTAAAATTTTTTTGAGGGGAGGGTGGCCAGATTTAAAAATCTAGAGGGTCAGGGGTAAAAAATTTGAAAATTTGGGGGATGAGGGACTCCCTCAATTTTTTTCTAGGGGCCCCCAAAATTTCGAGGCTAGGGGTGGGTGGACCCCACCCTACACCTTCCCTTGTTTATCTGTATATATAGTTTGCACAATTTTTGTTATTAAAATAAAAATCTTAAATCTTAAATCTTAAAAATCTATTTTTGGTGATACCTTAAAACGTGGGGCCAGTCTTCCCAGACTATATATTGATTTGTAACATTTTTTTAGGTGTCTGCTATAGCCACCGCCTGCTCCGTCCTCCATAATCTGTCCATCGATTTTTATGGCGTGACAGATGTGGATTTAGAACAACTTGATCTCAATGTACAGCAAGACGCCGAAGCAGTAGTGCAACAGCAAAATTTAGCTGCTAATGGCCTAGCGTTTTGTGAACACATCGTGAAAACCTATTTTTCATACTTTAACTGTTTTAATCTAAATTCTTTTGGCTTTTTTAAGTAGATTCATATAAAAATACTGGCAACCAAACAGTAATCGCTTAGTTTTTTTTTAAAGTAAAACAAAATGATTAACTTCCATATAGTAATATACACTGACTTAATCTTTATATAGAAGTTACACGTTTTTGTTATATTTTTGTTTTTATAATTCAAAAATAGGCTTCCACGTTGTCTCTTTTCATAAAAAATTTTTATGTTATTTTCAAAAAAAATACTCACAATATAGTAAAATTGTGTTCAGAAAATAATGGTGTACAGTCGGACATTTTCCTGTATTATATTTCTTTCTTTGAATACCTTACTCAACGAGCTGAACTTGTTAGGAAAAACTCGGAAGGTAAAATTTGGCCATTTTTGAAGGTTAGGAAAAACTCAGAAGGTAAAATTTGGCCGTTTTTTGAGCTAAAAATTCAAAATTCCATTGGGCTTTGCTAGTCGCTTGGCGCCAAACTATAAAATAATTTCATACCATAATTCTCCAAATTCAAAAAAAAATTTAGCTTTGCTCACCAGTCATGTCCCAGAGTATTCATACATTACAATAATTATGTCTCTGTATTAATTAGTTATAGCACAAGTATACAGCACAAGAGAATGTTTGATTGTACACTACTAAATTTCTAAACAAGGTTTTTGGAAATGTTGCACCAGCGTAAAGTGCCTTTTCCTTCTTGTGCAAATATAATTGCAGTTCAAAGAAAGCAGCATTAAGTGCAAAGAAAGTGGCAATTTTTTTGCAAGAAAACTAGCATTGCATTAAAAATCGCTGCACAAGAAAGTTAGTAGGTGGAAAACGGCGAATTTTTGCAAGAAAAGTTGCACAAAGCAGGGAATGTGCGACATGGTCAAAAATATTGTGTACATTGAGTTGGTCATTCTCTTGTGTTTTATAATTTTTTATACACAAAACTAACAGATTTAGAATATTATTGCAAGCACATAACATAATACAACGTAATTTTGTATCAATAATTGTTAACAAAAAAAACACATGGGTGTTGCATCAAAACAATAATTGCATTTAAAAATTTTAATTTTTACATTAACTAAAATATATAACAAAAAACAATGATAGATGTATTAATTGTTAACTACGCAGTTTACAGTGCAAACAAAAATGACAAACCTTTAATTACGTACCATAGGCTTAAAAAATAATTTAATATTATTAAAAAATATTTATTTCAATTTGTACGAAAAATTAATTATTTATGTAATCTTGGGTGCTTGACCTATACAAGTGTAGAAAGAAGTGTAGGAAGATAGTAAACAAGTGTAAAACAAGTATACACGTGTAGAAAGTATACACGTGTAGAAAGTATACAAGTGTAGAAAGAAGACCTATACAAGTGTAGAAAGAAGAATCTGTAAAGATAAAACATGGATTGGTTGATTGGTTGTAAATATAAAACGACGGAACTAAGATAAATAAATCTTACACATACTGTATTATTTAAAACATTACAAACTATTGATACCAAAACTAAAAATTTATTTACCTTTTTAAAAATCATATTTGCATTATTCAATTTAGCTCGATTTTTAAGTTTTGTTTAGACTTGGGAAATACAAATTTAGTTAAAACTAAGTTTTAATCAGATTTTCAAACATTTTACACAAAAAATAATTTTAAAAAATTTTTAGTTTTTATAACCTTAAAGTTTTAGATTTGTTCATAATTGACAAACCTGAGAGTAAAGGTCTATTCATACTTATGACAAAACGTCCTTTGGACAAAGTCCAAAGGACAAACCAAAACGTCCTTTGGACAAGCCAAAACGTCCTTTGGACTTTGTCCTTTGGACGAAGTATGAACGCTACTCAGAATTTGTCCTTTGGACTTTGTCCAAAGGACAAAATCCAAACGGAAAAGTCCAAAGGACAAGAAGTATGAATACGTTGTCCTTTGGACTTTTCCCTTTGGACTTTGTCCTTTGGACAAAGTCCTTTGGACTTTTCCCTTTGGACTTTGTCCTTTGGACAAAGTCCAAAGGACTTTTGTCCTTTGGACTTTGTCCAAAGGACGTTTTGTCATAAGTATGAATAGACCTTTAAACGACCAGCGTACTATGAATATATAGTAATTTAATTTCCCTTAATATAGTGTAATAAGTACTATAATCTGTTTTTCAACCGTAGTGTACAAATTTAACACATGTTGAAAAATACTCCTTAGAAATTTGTAAACCTTTAAAATTTTATGAACCGTTCTTAAAACAAAGGCTTATGGCGTGGCAACGGCTAAGCTGGTCAACGCTTAAAAATAAGGAGTAAGGACCAATTGACGCTGTGCACTAGTGATGAGCCCC